>ML787290.1:671459-723312 GCA_009831015.1 Picea engelmannii | reverse complement strand
TTGGGGGGGGGGGGTCCGGAATAGTGTGGCGTTTGAAATGGGGCCCCCTCCTGTCTTGTTGACTACCATGTCGCATTCCCCCTCTGCCACCTGTACTCCACTTAACCATGCGACGGGGCTTGTTCTCATTGGCTGTTCTCTAGCCATTTTGGGATTCATCCCTATTGGCCAAACGCTAGCCCTGTCGGGGTTCGACAGTTGCAAAGTCGAACGATTCAACACCCCTGTAGCGTCGAGGTGCGAAATACAAAGAGGCACCATGATTATTTGAACTATGACCATGACACGCGACCACATGGGAACGGGAAGAGAGAAAGAGATAGCTTGCACTAGGCCTCCGTAGGTAATTCGGGGGCTCTCATTCAACAAAAGACCAGAAAAAATTGATTGAGGTAGTGGGTATGTGACAAAGTGGTATCAGAGCATGGTTACAACACTTGGTCTTCTTGGGCTCAGGCACAAGCTACATAAGAGGACATTTTCATCTGCATTTTATCCTTAAGAAGAAGGATTGCAATATGAAACCGTAATCTGGGACATGAACTTCATTGTCTTGTTTTAGCGTTATGATGGCTACCTACTAAAATAGGTAGAGTCTCTTGCAATTGAGATGGACAGATAGATGAGGATTAAGACCCAATTGAAAAACCCCTGTTATATGGGTATACATGTGAAAATATGAATTATGCGCAGGTTATAAAAAAAAAAATGTATCTAACTCTTGACTAACAACCAGCGTTTGACTTTTCTGCCAAGCGGACGATCAGCCGCGGGAATTTATAGACGCGGAAAATGGTGACTCGCCAAGAGATGGGAGAAGGCTCCCACAATAGAGACGAAGAGTCAGACGAAATAAGAGCAATAGGAACCCCTCCATATCTAGCCGAGACTGTGAGGAGTCTCATGGTTGAATTGCAAAGATGCAAGGCCGACAATGAAAGGATGATGAAAGAACAAGAAAAGAAAACAAAAATTAATGTAGTTTTACTGCAGAGCTTATCCGACCTACAGTGACAAATGCAGCATGAACCCGAGATGAAAAAACATGGTCATATCAGTGGCCATAGTGAGAGGAGCACCTCAAGGAAGGTTCACCCCAGAGGTAAAGGACCAGTGCCAGACGATTCAACTGAGAAGGAAGCTGGCGATTCAGAAGGCTCTTCCAGCAACAGGACCTGTTCCTATTCTCGAAGAAAATAGAAGAAGCAAAAGACTTCCAAGGGTCATAAATTTGAGGAATTCAGAAAGGCCAAACCTCCCTCCTTCGATGGTGAGATAAAGAAGGGAGAGGAAGCCAAGGCCTAGCTACTTGGAATGAAGAAATATTTCAGAGTCCATGATTTTTCAGAGAATTTGAAGGCCCGAGTGGCCACTTTCAATCTGAACGGAAAGGCTTCCATCTGGTGGGAAGACCTTAAGAATATAAAGGGGGTCCACGAGGAGGACCTATCTTGGAAACAGTTTGAAAAGTACTTTCGAAAGAAGTATTTGTCGGAAAGATATTTCGTCGAGAAGGATAAAGAGTTTTATGAACTGAAACTGGGGCAACTCACTATAGAGGAATATGTCAACAAATTCCTCGACTTATTGAGATATGTACCCTACATCAAAGTAGAGAAGGAGAAGTCACAACATTTCATCAGTGGGCTGCCCAAGGAATACCAGAACCGAATCGAATTCGACGAGCCAAAGACCATAGAAGACACTATTCGAAAAGAAACATATTTTCATGAACAATATGGACATTGAGTAGAGTCTCGTGGAGACTGGAAACAAAAGAGTGGTTCAAGATTTCAGAAAAAGGGGATCAAATCCTCGGGATTTAAAAACTACAAGAAGAACCCCAGAATGAACTTTCCAGTCCAGAGTGTACTCCAGGAGAAATTTCCCTCGGTGGACGGAAGTAAACTTCTGGACCTATACCAGTGAAGACTGATAACCCAAAGAGAGAACCTCTGAAATGTTGGGGTTGCAGAGAAGAGCATCTCCTGAGAGACTGTCCACACCGACAACAGAACAGTCAGAAAGTTTATAACATTCAGTAAGCTACCACATTCAGTGATGTGGCAAGGAGTGTGCCACAGATTTATGCAGCCTTGGATAATAACCAAGCTGACCACCAAGCTTCAGTGGTGGAAATAGAAGGTATGATTTTCAACCATCTAGTGTCTGTTTTGATTGACCCTGGTTCCAATTTGAGTTATATAGCCCCTAGAACTGTTGAAAGGTGTAAATTACAACCACAAAAACAAACCAAGCCATGGTTGGTACAGTTAGCCACTGGTACCAAAAGAAGGGTAGCAAAGGTCATACCAGCCTGCCATTTAATGTTGGGTGAATTCCCCACCCAAGCAACCCTTAACGTATTACCCCTAGGATCGTACGATCTGTTGATTGGTATGGCCTGGCTAGCCGCCCATAAATCCAAATTGAACTATTACCATAAAACTTTAGAATGTGTGAGAAAGGAAGGAAAAAGGATAACCCTCCAAGGGATCCAAAAACCAATCTGGGTGAGGCAAATATCAGCCCTGCAAATGAGAAAGTATTGCCGAAAGGGATGTCCCCTATATGCAATACAGGTGTTGAAAACAATCGAAGGTGCTAAACCAAGCCCTGATGATCACCCTATCCTGAGAGAATACAGAGATGTGTTTCTGGAAGAGGTACCGGGTCTACCTCTAAGAAGAGACATTGACTTCTCGATAGAGCTCGCACCAGGAGCGGTGCCAGTGTCTAGGACACCCTACCAGATGAGCACACCTGAGTTAGTGGAACTCAAATTACAATTGAAAGAAATGATGGATAATGGTTATATTCGACCCATCATGTCCCCATGGGGAGCACCAGCCCTGTTTGTGAAAAAGAAGGATGGCACCCTTAGACTGTGCATAGATTATAGACAACTTAATAATGTAACCATAAAGAACAAGTACCCCTTCCCTAGGATCGATGATCTATTCGATCAGTTGGGAGGTGCGTCTATTTTCTCAAAGATTGACTTGAGGTCAGGATACCATCAAGTCTGAATCAAGGGTGAGGACATCCATAAAACCACTTTCCAGACACGGTATGGTCACTATGAGTTTATGGTAGTGCCATTTGGGTTGACCAATGCCCCTACCACTTTCATGTGATTAATGAATAATGTACTCAGTAAATTTTTAGATAAATTTGTACTAGTTTTTATTGATAACATATTAATCTACTCTAAGAATAGAGAAGAACATGAAGAGCATCTTAGACTTGTGCTGCAAGTGCTAAGAGAGCATCAACTCTATGCTAAATTCAACAAATCTGACTTCTTTCAGAAGCAAATACACTACTTGGGACATGTTTTGTCCGAGGAAGGGGTAGCAGTAGATCCTAACAAGATCAGGTCTATCATGGAATGGACCACCCCAAAGGATGTCTCAGACATCAGATCCTTTATGGGATTAGCGGGATACTATAGGAGATTTATAAAAGGATTCTCCAAGATTGGTTGTCCAATCACTTCCCTCCAGAAGAAGGGGACAAAATTCCTGTGGATTCAGCAATGTGAAGAAAGATTTCAAACCCTGAAACATCTACTAACCCATGCACCTGTGTTGAAAATCGCTAACCCAGAAGCTGACTTCCTTGTGTGCACAGATGCCTGTAAGGAAGGGATCGGAGGAGTCCTTATGCAGGAAGGAAGTGTGATCTGCTATGAATCCCGAAAATTGAATGAACATGAAGTCAACTATGTGACTCATGATCTAGAACTAGCTTCCATAGTGCATGCCTTGAAAATGTGGAGGCATTACCTCTTGAGAAGAAAATTTGTACTTATGGCAGATCACTGTCGATTGTGATATTTGTTTGACCAACCAAAGCTCAATGATAGACAAACTAGATGGATGGCCCTCCTTAGTCAATTTGATTTTGAAATCAAACACATCAAAGGGAAATAAAATAGGGTGGCTGATGACCTTAGCAGAAGCATGAAAAAAATTCACCTGGCAGCGGTGAGTACTTGCGAGACAAATGTCAAGAACAAAGTCAGAAATGCACAGGAGACAGATCTCTTTGTTCATACTGTGACCCTGTACCTACAACAAGAACCCGCTGGAGTAAAATATGAAGGCTACTAGATGACCGGAGGAGGTCTTGTCACTTACAGAGGTAGACTATACATTCCAAATTGTGACAAATTGAAGAGGTTCATTATGGATGAACTACATAAAAGACCATACATTGGTCACCCAGGATACCAGAAAATTATCACTGCCACCTAGAAACAATTTTATTGGCCTGGATTGAAGAAATACATAGCCAAATATTTGGCCCAATGCATAGAATGCTAACAGGTTAAAGCAAAACATTGACACCCAACAAGACTATTACACCCTTTACCCATTCTAGAATGGAAATGGGAAACCATCTCCATGGATTTTATCACTGGATTTCCAACTTCAACCAAACAGAATGACGCCATTATGGTAGTGGTGGATAAACTGAGCAATTCTGCTCATTTAATCCCCGTCAAATCAACCTGCAAGGCGATAGATATCGCCCAGATATTCATGAAAGAGGTATTCAGACTGCACGTTATGCCAAAAGAGATAGTGTTTGATAGAGACACAAAATTTACTTCCAATTTTTGGAAATCACCGATGGCTAGTTTGGAGACCAAATTGTTGTTTAGCACTGCCTATCACCCTCAAACCGATGCACAGACAGAAAGAGTGAATCAAATATTAGAGGATATGTTAACGATGCATGTAATGCATCAACCCAGGAAATGGGAAGACTACCTACCATTGGTAGAATTTGCCTACAACAACAACTACCAAGCATCCTTAAAGATGAGTCCCTTCGAGGTCCTCTATGGTAGACTGTGTAATACTCCAGTCAGCTGGAGTAATCCTGTAAATAGGATTTCCTTTGGACCGGACATGTTGAAAGAAATGGAAGAGCAATTGACTCAAATAAAACAAAATCTGAAGGTCCCTCAAAACCGACAGAAAAGTTATGTTGATCAAAAGAGAACTCCAAGAGAGTTCAAAATGGGAGACCATGTATATCTCATAATTAAGCCTAGAAGGAGTTCCCTAAAAATGGGATCTTGTGCCAAGTTGGCACCCTGGTATTGTGGACCCTTTGAGGTTCTAGATAGAGTGGGACCTATAGCCTATCGGCTAGCACTTCCTCCCACAGTAAAAGCACATAATGTTTTCCATGTTTCGTTACTGAAGAAATATGTACATGATGCTAATCATATAATTGACTAGTACGTGATCCAGGTGGAACCGAAGGGAGAATTTCTACCAGAACCCCAATGCATATTGGACAGAAGGGAAACCCCACTCCAGAACCAAACCATTGCACAGGTAAAGGTGCAGTGGAGACATTTTGGCCCAGATCAGGCTACATAAGAAATGGAGGATGCCATGAGACAGGCATATCCGATTTTGTTTACTTCTATACATACAATTCATGTTAAAAGATAAGAACATCGAGGATGATGTTCCTTTAAGGGGGAGGGAATTGTAACACCATGTTTCCCCCAGTTTGTAAAAATAACTGGACTGGCCAGAACTGTGGCAAACTCATGAATGTGAATGGACCTTATGGAAAAGGTCAATGAATGTGAATAACATTATGAATTTATATTGCAGGATTGTTGAGAGGGGATGTGCAAAAAAAGAGACCATGATGGTGGTGGAAGGCACCTAGAAAGGTGGCGTTAACTTCCACTGAGAATTAATACCGTATTTGGACTTCACTGGCCTGGAGAACCAAAAGCGGCTTGCTGGCCCCAAATTAAATATCTCGCAGGCTGGAGGGTTGATGGCTCCTCAGGAATTAATGAGGGATGGGGAGGTGAACTGCCCATCCGTAGAGCCATCATGACTGACCAGTGCGAGGGAAATCGCGCCACATGCAACCTCGCAAGAGGATAAGGTGTGGGCTAGAAGCGATTAGGGGAAGACGTGAGGGGAGGAGGAGAACTCTAGAAATATGCAGAGTGAGTGATAGTAGAGAGGAAGGAGAGTAAACTTCACTCTTGGTCACTGGCAAATAGAGACGCAATCTCACAGCATCGTGGTCTCAACTTGGGGGTGTCTAGTGGTAAATTCGCTGGAAGTCGTTGAGCCTACGGTTGGGTGAAAATGAGCACCCCTCTCAGTAGTTTCTTAACCCCTAGTGTTATTTCTAATAAGTGTTTTACCTCTGGCATCTTGAAACATATGTATGCTATTCTGATAATTATGACCATAAGCTGTGAAACTATGAATGATTTCATTGTAAGAATGTATGTATGGTGTTTTGATCAATACTCGTAGATGCATGTTTATTATGGAAAGACTACGTATGGATTATGTCTTCATAAATCGCTATTTATATGATTACTGACCTAATTCATACCGCATGTCTGATTCATGGGAGAAAGGTACCCTTATATGCCTTAGATCGTGCCCTGGGTAAGAGCCTCCCCATAGAGATACCCTCCTTGAAAATCCCATCAAGAACCGAGAAAGCGAATGTGAAGGCGTAAGGCCTTAGTAACCCTGCACGAGGAGGAACAATCCTCTGGAAAACCTGAGATGGCAGCATAAGGATGAAGTATCAAATCGACGAACGATATTCCATCAGGAGATCTGTGGTCACTCATGACCATCAGATCGGAAGAAGAGATGGGGTGTTAAGTTCCTTAACCCTGAAAGGTATTAATCGATGGACGAGATTCCATCGGGAAACCTGTGGTCACACATGAATGTTAGATTGGTAGGAGTGAGTAGGGTGTTAAATTCCTTACCCCTTTGTTTTTTGTGTCTTCATGGACAACGAAGAATTCGAGACCGTAGATCTCCAAGGTCCATGGGAGTAACTGGACCATTGATTTTTCCACGTCCAGGGAGTTGTGGAAGAATGCATGGGTAGGAACCAATCTGAGCCGTCAGATCTCATCTGGAAAAACCCGACAGCCGTTGGATCTGTCAGAAGTTACCCGAGGGTTAAAGACCCCAGTGTATAGGGGTGAAAACCCGAGAATAGATCTGAGCCATCCGAATGACAGAGGCCACGTGTCGTAAGATTACCCATTTTAGGAAATCGGGAATTGCAAAATTGGGAATCCTGATGACGAGAGTTCAGGATTTTCCATGGTGAAGACCTCGGAATAGATCTGAGCCGTCTGAATGACGGAGGGCACTTGCCGTAAGATTACCCATTTCGGGAAATCAAGAATCGCGAAATTGGGAATCCTGATGACGAGAGTTCGGGATTTTCCATGGTGAAAACTCCGGAATAGATCTGAGCCATCCGAATGATGGAGGCTACATGTCAAGAGATTACCCATTTCAGGGAATCAGGAATCGCGGAATCGGGAGTCCTGGTGACGAGAGATCGGGACTTTCCATGGTGGAAATCCCAGGATAGATCTGGACCGTCCGATTTATGGAGGTTATGTGTCGAGAGATTAACCGCATCGGGAAACTAGGGATCAAGAATTCGGGAGTCCTGTGATCGAGAGTTCGAAATCTCATGATGATAAACCCCAATGAATGGATGAGATTCTTTCGGAGGATCTCAGGGTCTATAACGACCGCTAGATGTGAGGAAGATACATCGACTTTAAGCCGGGGCGCGAACGAGCATTAAGGTAAGTAACGAGTAGATCTGGACGGTCGGAATCCACCCACCCAGATCTACGGCTGAGGTTTCATTATGGAGCCCCCTTGTTGTTCTACCTTTAGTGGTGGGTGGGGGGTCCGGAATTGGACATGCAACTGTTGAATGGTTGAGATTAATTCACCTTGATCAACGGTGCTCAGGTGAGTTCCGGACCCCCCTTTCCATTCTGCCTTTAATGGGGGGGGGTCTGGAATAGTGTGGCATGTGAAATGGGCCCCCCTCCTGTCCTGTTGAATACCATGTCGCATTCCCCCTCTGCCACCTATACTCCACTTAATCGTGCGACGAGGCTTGTTCTCATTGGCTATTCTCTAGCCCTGTTGGGATTCATCCCTATTGGTCGGACGCTAGCCCTGTCGGGGTTCAATGGTTGCATAGTCGAATGATTCAACAGCCCTGTTGCGCCGAGGCGAGAAATACAAAGAGGCACCATGATTATTTGAACTATGACCATGACCCGCGACCACATGGGAAGGAAGAGAGAGAAAGAGCTAGCTCGCGCTAGGCCTCCGTAGGTAATTTGGGGGATCTGATTTAGCAGAAAACCAGAAAAATTTGATTGAGGTAGTGGGTATGTGACATCATGACTCTGATAGACTTTGGCATGTAACCGCATTTGTATTTTCCTATTCATGGCCACAGACAGTTGTTTGGTATATTTTCACATGGATCTGCAGTGTAATTCAAATTGGTAGCCATGTATGCAAAGTCAATATAGATTGTAATGAACAACTAGTTCTTCCAGTTGGTTCCCCATCACTCCACTTCTAGGTTTTTATAATGTTTTTCGGTCATCGGAGATACTCCTCTGACCTCACACATTGGGGGGCATATATTATAGAAATATTTTCCTCACCCCATGAAATCTTGCACAGAAGGCCTTTTTTTCATTTCCCCATGTAGAATTTTAATCCCTTTTTGCAAATCCCATAGCTAAAAATATAATTTTTCCAGATATACACACCTTGCCTACTATACATCATGCGTATACACAGGTTGCACCACTACATCCCATGTACATCGGGAAATGTGCCCAAAATTGAAAAATGGTGTCAGATTTCCATATCACGATAGGATATCAATGATCCTTGGCCTTCCATATATTGGAGACCTTTTGACTCGACCCTTCAATTCCACTTGAAGGTTATAAATGGGCCAAATCCGAGCTATGGAAAAGAGGAGAAATAATTCAACTTTGAGAATAAAGTTACTCTGGAGGAATTATTCACTTCACATTGAGTTTGCATCCCTTTGTCCTTTAATTTTGAACACAGTGTTCAACCCCCAAGATCTTCCCTTATTGAGTGTGAACTCCATTGTCTCTCTTACATGAGCTTGCCTTGGGTGGAGGATTGAAGTGATAGATTCCCAACTGAAAGGATCTCGGTTCTGAATCGTGTCGACATAGAAGTCTATAACTTATTCACTTCTTCCAATCATATCTTAATAGAAATACTCTTTTCTCGTCCAATTGATATCTTGAAAATATTTGAATTATTATTCCATGGGCGTATTTGTTATGAATTTTAATGGATTATGCTATTGAAACTGATAACATCATATATTATTACCATATGATTTCCTTTCATGGTTGTTGAGGACTAGTTGCAAGTATATTTCTTTGGGTTAAGTTCTCAATGGTGGACTTTATTGAATGTCTAGACGAGGTAGGCCTTTTATTTTCTCTTGCTATCATATTCGTTTATATATAGAATACTTGAGAATAGAGTTGATTTCTACAGTCATTTCCGTCTATTGTGGTTTCCCCTAGCCATAGAGATATTTTCCTCGTAACACCAGTTCTCATTCTCATATGGACCTTAAAGTCACCATAGATTCTCCATGATTGGTTGAGCTGGTGGGTATATGGTAAATTCTATATAGAAAGTCCATTTGAGATGGTCATTTCACCTTCTCTATAACCAATAAATGATTTGGTTGTGGCCAACCAAGGTATTCCCAAGATAATGGGATGCCCTTTAGCAGGACCCTTTGAATGAATGACAAGAAAGTCTATTGGTTATTCTCATGAGGCTAATGTAACTATGATATCATCCAATATTCCTTTAGGTATAACATTTGTCTTATCTATTAATTCCAAAATAGTTGGGGTAGGTCTAAGAAGAGGTTTTAACTGTAATTCCTCCAAGTTAGTAACAATCATAACATTAATGGATACCCCTAGGTCTATGAGAGTGTTTCCAATGGTAACCTTATTAATGGTTATTGTTACTACAGGGTTCCCTAGGTTCCCATACTTTGCAACCCTAGGCTACTCTGATATGTATTTAGAGAATTCTCATATCAAATGTACTATTGGAGGATCCTTCTTCTTCCTACCTGGTTTCTTAATACACAATTCTTTGACCACCTTACTGTAAATTGGAATGTCCTTTATGGCTTCTAAAAAGAGAATTTTGACACAGATATTCTTCAATTCATTTAAAATGTCAAATTTTGGTGGAGTCATAGGTTTCTCAATTGCTAATATTTTTGGATAAGGAGGGTATTTTGTAATCTTTGAAGATTCATTTTGGGGAAGCTTGGGTTCCTGGTCTTTAGGAATGATGAGATCTTCCCACTTAGTGTCATCCGTGGGTTGCTCGGGAGTTTCATCTTCTTCTTCTTCCTGGATGACTACCGAAGTCCTCTATATATCCATAATGTTTCCCAACCTTAGTTGAATCTCATGTAATGGAACAGTAGAAATAACATATGTCTAGAAGGTTTGCAACTCAACATTGTGAAGAGGTTGAGTTGGTTTTTTATTTGGGTTGGACACTGGTTGTGTTGGTAATAATTTCGGTCATGGGGAGCTTGTATTCTGGTATTGTTGGGGTTGTTTTGGAATAAGAGGTAAATGTGGGGGAACAAAACTTGGCAAAAGATGTTGGATGTTCGGTGGAAACTGGGGGTAAGGATGAGTGGGCATAGGGACATGTGGAGCTTGAGTGTTTCCTTGGGTATGCCCTCCTCTCCATCCTTGTATCCAAGGATAATGATACCATGTAGACCAGTTTTTCCAATACACTGAGTTCCATTGTTGTGGTTGTTGATAGTAGGGTGGAACTTGAGGTGGTAGATCCTAGTATGTAGGATGACTCCTAGGATGCCATGGCCTCCTAGGTGCAAAAGAGGATTCCCTAGGATTCCCACTTCTATAAATGGCTAATAACCCAGGCAGTGATGAGAATTTTTTAGTTAGGTGGTCTTCAATGCAGAAGCCACAAACTGAAATATTGTCTAATGGGAATTCTCTTGAGGAATGCTTCCTCCGACATCTTGGACAAAATATGCACATTGTTGAATTCTCCTCCTCCTGTTTCTTTTTAATCTTTAGGGTGTCCAACTGGGAACCTATTGTACTTAAAATATCAGTTTTTAATTTCTCCAATAGGTTTCCTATCTCTACCCTTGTGATACCTCATGAACTAACTTTTTTTAGGTTTCTACTATAAGGATCCTGAACACTCTTCCTAGTTTTGTCTCTACTCCTTGAGTAATTTCTACACATTTCACAGATATAAGTAAAGGGTTTATGGGAGATGTCACCTGATGCCATCAGGTTAAGTGTCTCTAGGTATTCTTCTAAAATTCCTTTAAGGAAAAGAGTCATGACTGCATCATCTGGGAGGTCATGCTATTTCGATTTCTATGTGGTATAAGAAATCGTTCCATGTAATTCTCGAGACTCTCATCCTCTAATTGTTGGATTTTAAAAATATCATTACGAGAATCCTTGGATTGGTAGTAGTCTTGGTATTTTTTAAGAAATATAGCTTTCATGTCTTTCCAATACCTAATACTGGACTCTCCTAACCCCATGAAACATCTTAGTGCATAATCCCTGAGGGTGGCAAGAAAAAGTTTTAATTTTTGGGCATCTTACAAGTAGTTGTAGCTCCTACACAAGATGTCAAACTCAAATAGGAAGGCATCTAGGTGTTCACTACTTTTACCATAAAATGTGGGCAGTGCAGAGAGTGGAATGTTATTCATGTTGACATTTTGTGTGGTATCCAAAATTGGAAACCCGAAGGTGGTTTCTATTTGGTTTCCAACTTCTTCTCCGTCACCGTTTCTTACATGGTTGTGATCCTCTTGATCATCCATACTGGTTTGGTTTCCAAATAGAGAGTACCTAAATGGTTTTATCCTTGAAGATAACAAAGTATCCCAAGTTTCTTTTCCAGGAAGGGTATCCCTTTGATGGGAATATTTATCTATTGTTTGGATGTCTGGGACCTTACTCGAGCCGGTTGAAACTATTGGTGCCAAAGTTTCTGTTTCAAATTGGGAAACAATTATATTGGTTGAACTCCAAAATAAATCATTCATATGTTTAGGGTCAATTATATATACAAAGTTAGAGTCCCTTGATGGTGGTGAAAAAGAAAAGGTTGTGTTGGTTGGTTATGATGAAGGCCCAAGTGGTCTTGCCCACTGTCCCACTATTGTTGATTTTTCAATTTTCTTCTTTATAGTGCTCCTAGTTTTGGTCTCTTCAGAGACTTGTTTAGCTCTTTCGGTTGAGCTAACCCCTATTTTCTGGTATCAATCTATGGATTTTATGGGTGGAGTGTTCCTTCCTCCAAAAGGGTTAGAAGGAACCTTGATCAGAAGTTTTGGTTTGGTTTTAATGTATCTACCCTTTGGGTCCCTAGGTTTGTTCATGAAAGAAAAGAAAAAAGAAAAACTACCATTGGGTTTGGGGGACCGTACTATAACATATTCGCAGGTTATTACCTCTCATATTAAAGTCCCCCCTCCACCAAACTAATGCTAAGGTTCATAAATGATCTACTTCCTAACTATTTCTTACCTCAAGACAACTCCCCGACAATGACGCCAAAAAAGATGGGTATTCTATATGTACTAATTCACTCAATTAAATTGTCAACCCAGGGTAAGTAAACTTAGAGTTTTGGCATTATATGAGCCAAGGAAGAAAAGCTAATGGAAGGATTGTGTAGCTAAGGAGATGGTCTACCCTAGGGCTCAACACTCTATCCAATTTACAATTCTACTTTCTAAAGAGATGACTTTTCAAATCTATTTAATTAGCAAATTCTATGTAAAGAAACCTTCAATAAAGTCTAGAACTGTAAACTATTTTCTCTAAGTAACCTTAAACAATGGACCATTTGACCTATCCCTAAATAAGAAAATAACAAGAAATCTATTTCAAAGCTAGTTAATCCATTCAATCTCTTTTTAAATAAACAACAATAGGTAATCCATTTCTGAATTATTTGATCTGTCTATCTCTGAGCAATTAAGTAAGCAAGTAAACAATTACTCTATCAAAATTGTTTTGACAAGTGAACTCTATTCTTAAAAATAACTCATAACTATTTCTATCTTGAAAAGAATAAATTTTAATCTACTTAACCAAAAGCAAAGGTGTTATGACTATATTCAAATTCTAATTGATCAAAACTATTTCTATCTTGCAGTAAAACTAAGGAAATTATTCAAAGGTGATGATTGTGTCTTCAGTGTCGAATAACATTACGATGGCATCTGACTATTAGTGGCAATTCAAGTGGAATTAATTCAATATTGACTTCTACAGAGAAATGGAAAGTATGGATAAGGCAATCGAAATAAAGTTTTTCCATCATAGAAGAAACACTAAGTATTCTTGGAATATATGTGATCTCTAAACATTGTGCATCAATCATCAACTGCTAAAAAGCACTCTATTCAAAATCACTAACTCAAGAAAAGCTATGAACTCATAAACTCATAATTCAAAATCCTAATTAAAATTCACTCTGTGCAAACCTCTAACTCTTGACTAATGCCAACTAGAAATTACAACTCAAATTCATAACTGAGATTTCATAATCTAAAATGAACTAGTCTATCATTAAAAATCATACCTCAAAATTAACCAAAATGCTATTAAAAATCATAATCCAAAATCTATTTCTATCCTATCACACTGAAGCAATATTAATGAATGAAACCGTCCTACAAAGAGTAATTGAATATGAAATTGAACTTATATAAATTAGTACTCTGTCAAAACTATCAAAGCTTAAAAAAACTAATCTATCAAAGCTACGAAGAAATCGATCTAATTAGTATCCTGCAGGGTAACTTATAGCTAGGAAGAAAAAGACATAACACTACAATTAACCAGCTCCTACAACTTGCAAACAATATATAATCATTAACACATAACCATGGACGTCCCTCTATGATATACATAGTTCAATCAAGAAATTTTCAATTAAGTAAACAAAATTAGATAAGCAATTTGTAATTAACATATACACACAACAATAATTAAAATTGAGAAATTGATTCAGTAAAGAGACAATTTTGAAATCTAATTGAGCAACAAGATGAATGCAAATATGTACTGATATAAACAATCACCTATACCATTGGTTTCCCCCCCAGCAGGTCATGGCAACACTCCACAGGAAAACGAAGATGCTAAATCAATGCAATACTGTCATTGAGCATGAAAACAAATTATTGAACAAAATCAGTGATAATGTTTGTATCAAAAAATAAAATTATGTCTCATTTGTGCCAAAGGTAGTGGTATTTATAGATGATTACAACTTGAGAGGCTGACCACTGGAAGGGTCGACCTTCTCTAAAAACAATAAGCTCATTAAATGATTTCTAACGACTACATCTTCTTACAATCTCGTGAGCCATTCAACGATCCCTGCAACTACCGAATACAAGGTGTGTTGAGCTCTGTATTTGGAGGGCATGAGGGGGCACAAAACCTAGATCCCTGATTCGTCCATCAAAGTCCACCAATGTACCAACCGCCATCTCCAATGCGTTCTGAGTGCCTGATCGCATGTCGGATGGAGTGCCAGATTGCATTCTGGATCAAGTGTTGAACAGAGTGTCGGACGAGGTACCAGATGGAGGATCTGATCACGATTTTTCCCTGTTATAAGAAAACCATACGTTAGATCTTCATAAACATCAAAATGAGCTAAATTGATCACAAGATCATTGCAAAAATGCTAATTATACATACCTGGTGTGAATTCGTGGTGAATTGATATGTAAAAATTTGAGAATCATTCAAAATGGCTAATATGAAGCATAACATATGTAATATCATATGCAAAAAAGGATTTGGCCATCGAAATAAAATAATCAAAACATGAACCCAACATTACCCCCATGCCTAAGGATTTGCAGGTCCCTCTGCAAACAAAAATGAATCACCCGACATAACTAGACTCGTGAAGGAGGGGGTGGATTTGTTTGACAACACAGGTATTCCAACAGAGGACGAACGCCTTCAGTAACCACTCACATAACCAGATCAAAGATAAACACACCGATGTCTTCACGTGGTAAAACCCCTACGGGGAAACATCCACGGCCCCAACCAACGCGGCCACTTGGAGCAGTTTATTAATGCAAAGAAAAAGATTACAGAGAGGTTTTACAAGAGACTTTCTCACAATCGATCATCGGAAAATGACCCTCCATGCTCTTTAAATAGAGATCATGGACCACTTGCGTGTTAAGCCATGAATCAATGGTCGTTAAGATCGAGGAGAGTATGAACCGTCCGATCACTCTATGTTGGGAACATATCATGACCATTGGATTCCCTAACTACAAATGCATACTAATGCATACTAAAGAAACACACTTTTACCTAACGAAATATTAGACCAAGTAGATCTTAACTAACTCTTAAGTGTCTAAATATCCTAACATCCCCCCTTAAGAACAACTTGGGATAGGATTGAAGGNATGACAACTTCCTGAACTCCTAACATAGATCGAAGTTTGGAAAACTTCGCTTCTGTAAGAGACTTTGTGAAAATGTCTGCAACTTGATCTTCTATAGGGAAAAAGAGCACTTCAATAACTTGATCATGAATGAGCTTTATGATGAAGTGCATGTGTAGCTTGATGTGTTTGCTACGCTGATGTTGAACTGGGTCTTCGACAGATCCTTTCAGAGTTTGGATTCCAGCACCAACATCCAACTAGACTTTGGTGTGACAATCAAAGTGCCATCAAGATCACCGATGTTTTCACGTGGTAAAACCCCTATAGGGAAACATCCATGGCCCCAGCCAACGCAGCCACTTGGAGCAGTTTATTAATGCAAAGAAAAATATTACAGAGAGATTTTACAAGAGAGTTTCTCACAATCGATCATCGACAAATGACCCTCCATGCTCTTTAAATAGAGATCATGGACCAATCGGGTGTTAAGACACAAATCAATGGCCGTTAAGATTGAGGAGAGTATGAACCGTCGAATCACTCTATGTCGGGAACATATCGTGACCATCGGATTTCCTAACTACAAATGCATACTAATGCATACTAAAGAAACACACTTTTACCTAACGAAATATTAGACCAAGTAGATCTTAACTAACTCCTAAGTGTCTAAATATCCTAACAGGATTAGATTTAGAAGGTTCTCCCTCTTTTCCTAGGGATTTTTCTTGGGCCTTTTATGATGTTTCAATTGCATATGGAGGCTGCAATTGGTAGTGGTCATTTTATCAACCAATCGTTGGAGAGAATTCACCTTTGCTTGCAATACCGCATTGTCATGATGTAGATTCCTATCCATAGTTTTTCTCTCTTCCAATTGTTGAACCAACTGAGAATTTTCTTGTTTCAATTTTTCAATAACTGGGGTATGATAGGATGGTTCAAAAGAATAAGGCTTGTATCCCTTGATGGATGTAGAAGGTATATCAACTTTGGAATATGATGTGGGCATATGGGAGGTGTGAATAACAAAGTTTTTGTGAGAGAGAATAGCTTCAGATTTAACTTCTTTATCGGGCTCAAACTCTTCTACATAAACGTATCTGAGTCTTTTATGGGGTCTTTCAATATCAAAAGACAATTGGATAGGATCTAAAGTACTTGGAGGTTTTACATTGGGTTTTTCACTTGTACTTCGGGTACTTCTTCGAAAATATTCCCCTTTGAACCGATTGGATCTCTTCTATTTGTAGGGATTGAAGAAAAGTCTTGTTGAAATTCATCTTGTAACTTCTTAGGTTGAGGATCAACAGGTGTTGAAGGAAATGGGGAATTATCAGCAACATTTTTTGTTTTCTTACCGGATGAGGCTGTTGGGAAATCAACACTTTTCTTCACCTTTTGATCAGAGAAAGAGATAGTTTGAGTTGGAGGGTTTTGAGTCTTTGGATAATGGGGCTTATATGGAGTAACAACCCCTAAATCAATCGATCTCTTGTTGGTCTTGACTGTGAGATGGGGCTTTGAGAATTGATAGAGGAATCCATCCCATGTCTTGCCCTGTTTTTTCAATTCAGTTATGACAAGCAATTTGATGAGGTCGTGGAGGAATATACTATTGTGAGGTTTGGCCAATTTTTTATGAACTTGGGAAGACATTTTCTCAATAATTTTCAAGAAGTAGAAAGGAAAATTCAGGGGTTTATTAAATTGGAAATGGGATAACAGACGAAAATGAAAATCTTTGAAAACACAGTACCTACCTTAACAAGTGATAATCCTAGTAATTATGATTAGGGGGTTAATCAATTCATCCTTGATCCATTATTTTGAGTACACTTTGGCTCCAGAAACATTTTTAAATTCATGCTTAAATACTCTGTTATAGCTTGGACGTGGCAATTGATGGTGTTTGAACCATCGATCCCCAACCCGCGACAATTTCGTGGCTAAGGAAATTGATTATTCACATACCAAGAAGGCCAGAAATCTTATGCATGAAAGCCTCCCATCAAACCCAAGAGATAATTGTAGTGAGATGCCATCTTCGTGGCCCTACAAACTGGCTAAGAATGGTCCCCACCCTACGCAAAGGAAAATCTCTCTACACTCTGTGAATTTAGGAATGGCCAGAAACAGGACATAGGAGGAAGTTTCATACAATTTAGGCATGGTTACAATGTGGAGGATGAGAATAACAAAGGAATCAAGAATAGGGTCAGTGCGACAAAACAAGAAGGGGATGAGTGGAATGGCAATTGGGGAAAATAGCTAATTTTTAATGTAATTGAGGTGGAAACGATTGAATTCGTGAGCAAATTCATCACACACGATCGCCATGTGTGACTATGATTGTGAAACATTTGAATTTCAAATGGTGTACTTTGGAGGAAAATGCAATTATGTGACAATTAGATCAATGTACAAGTCTTCGAATTGGACATTTGATCATAAAAATGCATTAAATTTTTTAAATTTAATTATCAACATGAATTTTAACAACATACCATTCAGTTCATCTTAACTTACCATTGCAACAGGTGTATCAATTCGAATGATCATTTTTTGCATGCAATCATGGTCATTTACAATATATGCATGCCTCATTCGATCCTCCATATGGCGCTTCATCTGGTCGTCCAGATGGCATCCCATCCGGTCTTCCAAATGGCACTTCATATGGTACTCTTGTGAAAGTGGAAATTATCCCCATTATAATGGGTGTTCACCCATAACACTCAACTTGGGTAATTTCTGACAGTCATGGTGAACATGATCATGGACAGGATAAGTGTAAATAGGATGATCCATTGTCAATTGCCTTGTCATCGTTCTTGTAACACTATAAAAAAACTTGTTCCTCTGTTAAATAACTGGTTCCCCTGTTCATAGGCATGTAACACAAATATGTAGTGAGAAAAGTGTGTCAGTGATTTTTAATTGACACAAAGAACTTGTTAAGCAGTCTTTCATTAAAAAATGTACAACAGGCTTATAACACACAGTGATGTTAGCAGTATAAAATTTAGCATCTTAATAAAAAAAAATACTAATATAATAGCCCAAAATATCTTCAAAACAATATAACAGATTTTTTACAAAGCTTCTACTTCCTCTTCTCATGGATTATAATATAGATGGGCATTGTTTATCATTTTTTAGGTCAGGAAACCCCTCCCCCACTCCTAAGTCTTGTGACACCTCACAATAAAAAATATAGGGAACCAATCAATTCTCCCAATAGACTAAGATTTATAGCTTTCCAAGTGTAGAGATAAATTTCATACTTTGGTCTGACAAGATGGTTAAAATATGGCCCCACCTGTAGGACAGAACATCCTACATATAGTTAAGAAGAGGTAGGTGAGAGAGTCTTAGGATAGTCTTAAAGCTAGCTCCCAATGGAAGATTTATGGCATTCATTGACCTTTTCTTAACCATGCATGCTTCTTTTTAGCTTTGTCTACAAGTAATGTCATACATCAAGACAAGTTTAAAGATTTAGGAATTTTAATTATTTCTTGTTAGATCATCACCCACGCTAGGTAGAATGCCCTATTGCTAGCAAGAATGTTTAGTACTCTGACTTGTTTACCTAGTCATACTATAGGCTGATACCCACTACCAGCAGACCTGTTTAGTATCTCGGCGGGTTAGCCTCTTACACCCTTTTACAACAGAGACTAGTCCACCATTTTTTAATATTTTTATATAAATATTTTGTTTTGCAAGAAGATGGAGAGATAGCTCTGAATTTTTTTATTTAAGAGTGGGATGGTATTTATGTTAGAGGATGACACTTCTTTATGTATTCCTTATAGATATCCCTGATGTAAGGGGTACTTAAGTGTACATATCCTATCCAAAGATACGGTATAATCAAGAATTTTTAGTGTGTAGTGGATGGTACCATTGGAAAAGAACAGAAAGGTATCTTCAGGCTCGAATCACTTTTTTTTTTTTTATGTTATAGTGGTGTTTCCATGACTAACTGCTAATCAGACCTTCTTTCTACTCTTTCATAAAGATACTTTACTCGCCTACTCAAGGTACTTGGGAAAATTGTACGAGTAACCTCTAGGTTTGATAAGACAAGGTGTCACTTCCTTATATCCTCTAGTGGTGGAGGTTAAGAGAAACTACCATTAAAGATGGCTTGAGAAAAAGGAATATAGAAATATTGCAAAAATATGACTAATTCACTGCAAGAAATAATAAAAAGTCATTATTCAATTAATGCCTAAGAAGACAACAAGGTTAAAATATAGAAATATATATTTGAAGGAAAATAATTCCCTTTTTGTCTCCTTGAAATTGTCCACTCGTGGTGAAATAAATGCTTGCAAAAATATCTAAAATTGTTTATCAGAAAAAACACACTTTAAATTATTTACATATGTACAATCAAAATTCAGAAAAAATTTCAAGAACAAGGGGAGGGAGAAGAAACTTCCCCATCCACTAAGGCCAATGCCTTGTCAGTTGACATGACCTGTATAAAATCTTCTTTGGAAATGGGTTTGTGGTAAATTTTAAGTCAATGTGCATTCACTACGAAAGAGACTTGTCCATCATCAGTTGTTTTAATCTTAACATCCCCATTATCATCCACAATCACTACCTCATAAGGAACCAACCACCAAGTGATAATTTTTCCTTTAAAAGTTTTGAATCGAGAATCAAACAACAAATCCCAATCACCAGGTTGGAATTGTTTCTTCTTAATAAATTTGTCATGTCACTTGCTCCTCTGGTTTTGAACTAACATTGTTTGTTGGATAGAATCTTGTCTAATCTCATCCAACTCATTCAATTGTAGGGCTCGTTGTTTCTATGCCTCATCTAGGTCTAATCCCAATTTTGCGGCAATATGGAAATTCCTTACTTGGAATTCAATTGGTAGAAGTACTTGTTTTCCATACACTGGTTCGTAGGGGGTATGCACAATGGTGTTTCTCCAGGTGGTACGATATGCCCACAAAGCCTCTAGAATTATATCAACCCAATCTCTATGGTGTAATTGAACAGTTTAGGTTAATATAGTTTCCAAAAATTTGTTTTTGGACTCTACTCATCCATTAGCTTGCAGGTGATATGGAGAATACTTACAATGCTTGATCCCATATTTCTCTGTTAATTCCTTCATCAACCTAGAAGTGAATTGGGTGCCTTGGTCTATAACAATTTCATGGGGAACACCAAAGTGGGTAAATATGTCTTCATAAATGAATTCAACAACAGATTTTTTGTTATCCCTAAATAAGGCTTTTTCCTCTACTCACTTGGTGACATAATTTGTACAAACCAAAATACAATTCTTCTTATGAGACATGGGTGAAATTGGTCCTACAAAATCAAGGGCCCATTTCTTGGGAACATAAGGGAATTTCATCAGCTGATGTGGGTCTTCATATCCTTTGACAACTATCACAACTCCTCACATATTTGGAAGCATCCTTAAAAATGCTAGGTCAATAATAACCTAAATGTAACACCTTATACGCTGTACATTTGTTAGAAAAATGGACACCACATGGTCAATCATGAAAAATTCATAGGATTTCTATATCTCATCTTCTCATACACATCTACAAATAATCAAGTCTAGTCCAGTACGAAAAAGATCATGGCCAACCCAAGAGTAGTTATCACTTTGCGTGATAATTCTATGATTTTCATGAGGTGACAAATGAGTTGGTAACTTCCTAGTAGACAACTAATTTTCCATGTTTGCAAACCATGGCATATTTAAAGAGAGGGATAAGAGATGCTCATCTAGAAAATTATCATCGACAGGGACATCATCACCCTCATGTTTTATGTGTGAAATAAAATTAGATACTAAATTCTCCTTTCAAGGTCGGTCAAGGATGGTGATATTGAACTCTTGCAATAAAATGAGCCACCTAGTCTATAAACCATTGGTAATGGGTTTATTCATGAGAAATATAATGGAAGAGTGATATATATGTACAAATACTTCATATCGTGTGATATAATGGTGAAAGTTATTAATGGCATGGACAACTGCCAAGAATTCCTTTTTCGTAACTGTATAATTTAACTCGGCAGGGGACAAGTTCTTACTCACAAAATAAATGGCATAGGATTGTTGGTCTTCTTTCTACCCTAATACTCCTCCTATTGCAGTATCAAAGGCATCAATGGATATGTGAAATGGAAGGGCCCAATTGGGTCCCCTAAGAACTGGTGCCACGGATAATTTATCTTTTAGAGTTTCAAAGGAGGTTTGGCACTGGTTAGTCCAAAGAAAATCAACATCTTTTATCAGCAATCCAAACATGGGTGCAACAATCTTTGTGAAATTCTCAATAAATCGTCATTAGTATCCGACATGTCCAATAAATATTCTTAGCTATTTTTGAGTCTTGGGGGTGGAAGTTTGACAATTATCTCAATATTATCAGGATCCACTTTAATCCCTTCAGATGAAATGTGATTTCCTAAGACTACTCCTTCAGTCAACAACATTTTACATTTTTCGTGACTTAAGAATAGGTTCATTTCTTGACATGTGATAAGGACTTTATTTATATTATCTAGGGATTCCTGGTAAGTATTTCCATATACCATAAAGTTGTCCACGCATACTTCCACACAATCATGAATACGGTCATAAAATATCCCTAGTAGTGGTCGTTGAAATGTGGCAGGAGCATTACACAAACCAAAAGGTAAGACCCTATAGGCATAGGTTCCCCAAGGACAAGTGAATTTGGTTGTACCCTCTATATCCATCCAGGAAGGAGAAGTATTTATTCCTTGACAATTTATACAAGACTTGGTCATTAATTAAAGGAAGGGGAAAATAATCCTTTAGATTGTCCTTATTAAGTTCCCTGAAATCGACACAAATTATCCATTTTTCAATTACTTTCTTTGGAGCCACTACAAGCGGGGATACCCTTTGTTGGTAGAGGGGAAGACCCAGGGTTCATATCTAACAACGCACCAACAAGCCCTAACTACTGACCCTTTAGGAAACACCTGTGAAGCAAATGTAGTCTCACTCGAAGTAGCAATAGGGTGTTGCAGGACACAGGTGTCTACAACCAGAGGAAATGCAAGTGGATCTAAGGAAACAACACATAGCAACCTAGATATTCTTTATCTCCTTTAAGTCTAATGTGCAAGCTATATCTCATATCTAACACAATGATGCAATAATAGAATAACATAATAACATAATAACAAAAGGCACAATAACACAACATCAACCACAAAGACATAAAATATATGTGGTTCACCCTCTCCCTAGGGCTACGTCCACTGAACTGCATTTCTTGATATTATATGAAAAAATACAGTTCTATATGCACTCTTAGCTTGCATATTTCTCTCCCTCCTTCTCTCCTCCTCTCCCTTCCCTGCGCACCTAGTTGCAGGGCTGATCTTTACACCCAGCTAAAGATCTTACAATACCAGAAGGCTCTCATTCTCAACATTTTTGTCTCACACAACAATAATCACTCAATCATACAATAGGGATGAACTCTCAACCAACTTAGCACCAAACCATCACAGGTCATCTAGACCTTTATTTATACATTACAATAACTCTCTGACAACCTTAGGCCAAAACCTAGGTGTCAAAACCCTAAGTACCAAAACCCTAGGTGTCTAAAACCCTAGGTTAACTTGACCTACATTTTCAGGGTTTCGCCGGCCTATATTTCCTTCTTTCCTGCGAGGTGCTCCAAAGAATCCAATGGTGGATTTTTTTGCTTGTTAAGTTATCCATGATCCATATTCCTTGTTGATCTATTCTCCTTGATATTCTCATCCAACGACCTGTTTTCCCTTACTTCGCTCCTTCTTTTATGCTCCTTTGGCCACTTCAACCCATTCTCAGTCAATGTGTCTTTCGCGTAGTTCAGAATTCATCTTTTCTCTTCCTTCTTCTTTTCATTCTTGCTTAATCCATAAAAAAGGGTCAACAAGCCACCAACACTCACCTGTGACTCGTCTTGAGGCACTATAGGTCTGAACCTTCTGTTTTACTTCGACGTGCATTCTTCTCTATCCCTCCCTAGTGTGTGAAAACTATCTTTTCTGTGTCTGATACCCAGTTTCAACTACACCTGGTACCTAGACCCTTATTCTTATACTTTTACTGAGAGTTGCGAGGCAACTGGTTGTCATAGTACAATTTCAACCAGATCCCATTCACCAAACCTTCCTTCCATTCTCCATTTAAAGTATTCAACTGCACATCTCCTCCTTCTATAACATAGGCAACCTCGTATGTCCCAAGCCAATGTGTCTTGAACTTCCCTGGATGCTTCATGAATTTGTTGTCATATACCAATACCAAATATCCTTATTTAAATGCTTTATTCTTGATATGTCTGTCGTGATAGTCCTTTTCTCTTTCCTTCTGTACATGTTGATGGAATCATGCAATAAAATTGTCTTGCTCTAGTTTGACCAACTGTGCAAGCCTATTTTGAACAACGCCAGTGTCATCCATATCAGTGAATGCTACAATTCTTAAGCTAGGAACCAAATATTCCATCGGTACTATTGCTTCTAGACCATAGACCAACTTAAAGGGAGTATTCATTGTCAGCTTCTTACAAATAGTTCTATAGGCCCATAACACTGTTGGTACTCTCATGTCCCAATCATCTCTGTTCACATTGTAAATGTTCATTAGCACTGTCTCCAAGATCTTATTGAAGGCTTTGACTATACCATTCTCTTGTGGATGGTATGGAGTGTTATTCTGATGATGAACTACAAATTCTTGAGTCAAAGCTTCAATAGTCTTATTAATGAAATGTGTGACTTGATCGCTCATAAGGATCTTCGGGCATCCAAACCTATTTATGATATCATCAAATATGAACCACGCAACTCTATTTGCACTACAGTCCTTGACTGCTCTTTCTTCTTCCCATCTGGTCAAATACTCTGTCGCAGTGATTATGTATCGAGCTCCTTTACACTTTCCAGGTGGGTTGATAGGTCCCACGAAATAAATGGACAACTTATTGAATGCCTATAAGGTTAGATGCGGTTCTAAATGCATAACATCTCTTCTGGAAGGTTTCCCAACTCGTTGGCATACATCGCAGGATTTGTAGTAATCCTTCGCATCTTTGTGTACAATGCGCCACCAGAGGCCAGCTCTAAGAATCTTCTACACTGTTTCTTTTCCTGCATAATGTCATCCTACGATGCCTTCATGTGCTTCTTCTAGAATCAATGGTATCTCTACCTCCATAATGCATCTCCTTAGGATCTCATCAGGTCCCATATTATATAGTTGTCCAGCTATAAGTGAAAAATCTGTAGCATGAAATACCATCTCTTTCTTCTGAATAATTGTATATTCACGAGGTGCCATTCTTGTTGATAGGAACTGAACTATCTCGGTGAAGTGATCATCCACCTTTTTTATGGCCAACAAATGTGCATCAGGTAATGTAATATCCAAGCTAGTAGGTTCCTCTCCATGCTCTAATCTAGACAAGTGATCAGGTCCCCTTGTTCATTCTCCCTGGCTTGACCACAATCTCAAAATCATATTCCTGGAATAGCAGTATCCATATGCATATTATTCCCCCCAACACTATCTTGTTGAATAGGTACTTCAACATAGAGTGATCAATGGACATCTTAATGTGTCCTCCCAACATGTAGTGATGAAATTTATGCAGTGCATACACCATGGCTAAACCTTCTCTCTCATTGGTAGTGTAATTTATCTCAGCTGTTGAGAGCTTCCTGCTAGCAAAGGCTAACGGATGGTCAATATCTCCTTCTCATGGTTGTTTTAGAACTAATCCCAATGCAATAGAGGATGCATCGACATGAACATGAAATTCCTTACTCCAATCTAGGAAAACCAAAATAGGCGCAGTGACCATTTTCTATTTTAGTGTGTTGAAGATCTATTGGAATTCTTCTATCCATTGAAAATGAAAATCTTTCTTCAAAATCTTCTCCATGGGTTTTGTAATATATGCATATCCCTTAATGAACTTCATGTAGTATATAGTATATCCCAGTGCAGTGTGGAGTTGTCTAACCGAAGTAGGAGGGCGTAGATCAACAATAATGGAAATATTGGATGGATCTACCAACAATCCCTTCTTGCACATAATATGGCCTAGAAACACTCCAAAGGGTGAAAAGAATATGCACTTCTTTAGGTTCAGACAAATCTGACATTGCCTGCACTTATCCAACATTAGTCTTAAACATTCAATATGATTTTGCGATAAGCTAAAAACATTCCAATCATCAAAATATGCTTCCAAAAATTTATGTAAAATCTCCTTGAATGCTTCGACCACCACCATAGAAAATATGGTTGGTGCATTCTTCAATCCGAAAGGCATCAATGTGTACTGGTAGGATCCCCATTCTGTTGCAAATGTGGTCTTATGGCGATCTTCCTTGGCAATCTTGATCTGGTGATAACCTAAAAATCCTTCGGCGAAGGAGTAAACTTCTTGTCCTCCCACATTATCTAACACTTCGTCAATAAATGGTGTAGGGTGTTGTAACAGATATTAAATTCAACTATGTTTCCCAAAGTACAAATCGGTTCTCACTTATTCACATTAACAAGGGGTTTTGGAATTGGACTTTTTGGTCATGGTCGTTACCGAGTCATTACTGAGAGGACTCGAAATGGAGATTGGATAGAAAATGGATATAATAGCAACCTTTGCACTCACAAAGAGGACAATGAAGATTTCCACACTGATGATATCTTGTTTTGAGACCCCAACACTATTATAGACAATGAAGTATGCAGGCAGATCGCTTTCATCTGCTCCCGTGAACAGTGGACTCAATTTCATCTTTTGAGGCAAGCTCCACAAGTGAATTAACTGCAGCTAGCCCACATCGATTTTCTCTTTCTCCACAACAGAGCAAGGTTAGATCTATTATGTTTTCCATAGCTCAGATTAGCAAAGCGACTCACAATTTTTCACCATCATTAAAGATTGGTCAAGGAGGCTTTGGAATAGTTTATAAAGGTCACCTGGATAATGGCCAAGTTGTTACTATCAAACGAGATAGGAAGGATACATTTGAGACACGTCTAACATCAGAATTCAGGAATGAAGTTGGAATGTTGGCTAGAATAGAGCATTTGAACCTTGTGAGACTGATTGGAGTTTGTGAGCAAGGAAGAAATTGAACACGTGTATGGAAGCAGGCATGTGAGCAGAGATTATGATTCTAATCTCGTTGGTCTTATGGACCTGTTTTTCTTTAGCGAGGCATGCCTTATATCAGATATTATTCAGCGTTTTGTTGATGCAAGGTTGGACTTTGATGCATGTTATGTTTACGAGGATGTGAAGCGCGCAATCGACTATGTTCATCAAAGTGGGCTTGTTCATTGAAGAATTCTTGCAGATCCAGATAAATATATGATGGAGGGATGCGCTTTATGTTCCAGGCGCTATGACATGGAGAAGGATATTGTAACATTTTCAAAGGTCAATGCATTCCAACCTCATACAATTTATTGATGAGTCAGATTGTTTGTTTTGTTGTTGTCATTGCCAACAAATATTCCTTTGGAACCGACGTATGGGAGACAATCATTCCACGCTCGCATGCCATGATTATGGGCCATTTTTACCTTTGGCAAATCCATTATTCCAATTCGTGTTCTGCAATCTATGAATATATTCCCAGAGAATAATCAGGCAGCGGAAAAAGCGTTTCAAAGAGCAGACCAGCATCGAAGGAATCATCAATACCCCACCTTCCAAATCGATTAGTAACGGCTGACAGAGCATCTGGCGGTTGTCGAATTCCATCAAAATGCATTGGAACAGTAGAGAGGCATCCAGAGCAGAGATAGTGGTGATCGAAGAGGCTGCGGAGGTTTTAGAAACCCTTGTTTTGCCATGCATTGGCTCCTTCACCGAACATCTCATTCTCCTTGGCGATCACTTGTAGTTGCGTCCTTCTGTTGTAGAATACGAATGCATGGCCAGTTTCTCTGAGATATGCCCTCCTTGCAAGCATCCTTGCGAGAAACGTTGTCTGCATAGCCGTCAACATTTCTAGTTACTAGTTGTTTAATTCCCATCCGAATCTAGTCCTGTACAGAATGGTTGGTCCAGCATTGGCCAATTCCTACCTTTCTTGAAATGATGTTAACTCTGATTTTGGAGCTCACTGATTAATGATTTAAGATTTCATGTAAGCTCAGGTAATAGCCGAATTCATTGGAACATCCATTCTGATATTTGTCGGGACAATAATCGCCATTGTCAACCAAAAAATCGATGGCTCTGTTAGTCTTCTAGGGCTGGCAGATTCAGGCGGATTGGCTATAATGAACATCATATTGTCAACTGGCCACATATCCGGTGCTCATGTCAATCCATCCCTAACGCTTTCATTTGCAGATTTGCGCTAGTTTCCCTGGATTCAGGTTCCGGTATATATGGGAGCTCAGGTGCTTGGTTCCATATGTGCATCGTTCACCCTGAAGCTAATATTTCATCCATTCATGAGCGGTGGAGTTACGATTCCCTCAGGGAGCTACGCCCAGGCTTTTGCTTTCGATTTCATTATCACTTTCAATCTCATGTTCGTGGTTACAACAGTAGCCACAGACACTCGCGTTGTGGGTGAACTTGCAGGAATCGCAGTAGGCGCTACGACCATGACTACTGCTCAATAGGAAGATACTATATACATTTTAAGACTACACCTGACTTTTAATAACATAGTCGTTGTAAGTCTTAAATGGATGCCATCAACATAATTGTTTTCTATTGTCCATTTAGAAGTCTAAGAGAGGCACTGTGTCACGCATGTTGTATTATTCTTGTTTGTAAAACTAATAGAGATTTGTCCTGGAGTGAGAGAGGAAAGAAGAGGGAAATGAAGGACAGTTCACCTGGAGTGATCAGTCCTAGGCATTGGTGGGAAACCTTCGCAGATGTTTGGAGGTTTCAAAACAAAATCAAATGCAAAAAATTTATCCCAGCTGAAAGTACTCCACTTAGTAACGGTTCAGAACAGCTGGCGGTTGCGAACCATGAAGGCGAACCGTTTCAGATTCCTGGAATGCCTAGAGTCTCATTTTTTCTTCTTAAAAGACTGATGTATGTAAGATTCAAGGGGGGGTGCATGAGCAAGACACTGGAAAAAACTTCTTTCGAAGAGAGTTTCATTGTAATGACTGAGTTTTTGTAAACCAGACTAGAGTAATAAAGATGATTTTTTCTTGCGACTGTGAGATTCATCACAGTCGATTTCTTTCAGCATGTTTTTCTTCTTTTCAGTTGTGTTAAATCTGTTTGGACTGCATTTATGTGTTCTTTACTCGCAGTTGATATTGTCTTTACCATATCTTTATGTCTTCCTTAATCCATCACAACTGCATTACATTTTGTTTTCTTCTAACCGATGGGCTTCGTTATACTTTAGTACGACCACTACTATGACGAAGGGATTTGGGTTTTCTGCGATTGTTTATTTCCTTTCCTCTGCACCAGCTATCAGTTGTGTAAGACCAATCTACATTTTCAGAACTCTACATGTATCCTTTGTTGCGTCGGCCTTCCTTTTTCTTTCCCCTACTGCATCATGATTTATCAAAGCGCTGAAAGATAGACCTACTTTGCCTCATTTTCTGCAAGTTGTTTAATCTATGCTATTATCTCTTTTCTTCGGTTTCCATTTGACTCCATGTCCAATGGACCTTTTCCCTGGTTTAACCCTCAAACCCCACAAATCCAAGACCATCTTTTACCCATAAATCTGCCCACCTTTTTCACGTTACTTAAATTCCTATTGTGATATTGTTTGAGAGATCCCTCTCGGGTTGGAAGGGGGAGATCCCAATCCAAAGTGGTTTGAGGTTGCCTCGGGATTGATTTGCTGCATCCCATTTCAGTTCTGAGTGTCAACATTTTGGTGCCGTTTCCGGGGACGGAGGATGAAGTCATCTTCCCTGGGATACGACAAAGTTCAGATCTATCTCTTGATGGTGAACAAGGGATAGGCATTAAATTGGTTGTGATCATTCACTTGGTGACTCCTTGGTTCGTAGACTCTACATGATTTTGTTGGCGACTCCACTGGTCTCAAATGTCCAGCTCGTTCGCTGCTCGAATTTCTGCAAGGTTTGCTCCTCTGGACTTTACAAATGTTTATGGATTTCCAAACACTGTTCCATACATGAAAATTTGGGTAGATATCCTTCCTAAATTTGGAGAATATGAGGATGACAATCCTGGTCAACATTTGTTTGAATTCCACAAGCTCATGGAAGAATTAAATATACATCATGAAGATGTCCTCATGAAATTGTTTATGTTTTCATTGGAACAAGATGCTAGACTCTGGTATAAATCTTTACCCCATTCCAGTATTCCTTCATTGAGATGCTTTCATGCACTTTTTCATCAACATTGTAGGAGGATATATTCTGCTGAAATCCTTTTTGAAGATTGTTTTGATACATGTCCTCTTGAGGAGGAAGAAAGAACAAAAATTTCTCAAGTTGATGAAGACGATCAGTATGAGGAGGAGTTGGCTCATAAAGATGCTATATCTTGTGAACTTACTCAAGTAGAAGAGATTTGGCATCACAGTCAACCTGCAAAAGAGATAGAAAGGAATGATGGTTGTTTCATTCAGAAGATACAGAGACCGCCTTCTCCTTTAACTAAGGAAGAGGAGGGTCTACCCTTGCACAACTCTATTGCAGCCCCTACTCACACAGATTTGCAGCTTTCACACACTCCCGGATATGAGTGCCAAATTTCTTCCAGCTCTGAAGAGGTAAACCTATTTTTAAATGGTGCTAGTCATGTGTTTCGTGGAACTTTACAGGAAGATCAGATTTTAGACTCTGCTTTGTTTCATGAAAAAGATATGGTTTCCATGTTTAATGATCCTGAACATCATGAATCAGAACATAGAGTAGTCATGGATGTTTTAAACCCCCAGTATGAGATGTTTTTCCAAGACCCTTTTGCTGAGCTTTTAGATTCATTTAATGGATGAGTATGCTATGTCATGAGCATTTGGTCACAAGAATTGATGAAGGGTTTGCAAATCCATGACCACAAACAGGTCGGATGGGGATGGTCAATTTCTTTTTTCAGCCTGCTCGAAGAAAATGTGAGAAAGTTTCAAATAAGTAGGCAATTATTGGATTGGCTTCATTGGCATTTTTGTATCATTTGATTCTGGAAATATTTCAGCAGTTAGAGTAGGTGATGTATATAAATAAGATTGACTTCAAGCATTAGATTACATCGATGGTTTTCAATATGTTTTTCAGTTCAGTTTTGAATCCAGTATAATTTTGTTTTCAAGCATTACGACTCCATAACCCAATGGATGAATAAGCAGTTTTTGTTCTGCAAGGATGCAAGTAAAGTGACAGCGTTAAGGATTTGATAAGTATGATTTCGGGAAGCCAAATGGATGAAGGCACTTGGTCTACGGTTCTTGGCACTTTCAGGAAAGCACCATCCCTAGTTGGAGCCAATGTTGTAACAAATATTAAATTCGACTATGTTGCCCAAAGTACAAATCGATTCTCACTTATTCACATTAACAAGGGGTTTTGGAATTGGACTTTCTGGTCATGGTCGTTACCGAGTCATTACTGAGAGGACTCAAAATGGAGATTGGATAGAAAATGGATATAATAGAAACCTTTGCACTCACAAAGAGGACAATGCAAATTTCCACACTGATAATATCTTGTTTTGAGACCCAAACACTATTATAGACAGTGAAGTATGTAGGCAAATCGCTTTCATCTGCTCCCGTGAACAGTGGACTCAATTTCATCTTTTGAGGCAAGCTCCACAAGTGAATTAACTGCAGCTAGCCCACATCGATTTACTCTTTCTCCACAACAGAGCAAGGTTAGATTTATTATGTTTTCCATAGCTCAGATTAGCAAAGCGACTCGCAATTTTTCACCATCATTAAAGATTGGTCAAGGAGGCTTTGGAGCAGTTTATAAAGGTCAGTTGGATAATGACCAAGTTGTTACTATCAAACGAGCTAGGAAGGATACATTTGAGACACGTCTAACAACAGAATTCAAGAATGAAGTTGGAATGTTGGCTAGAATAGAGCATTTGAACCTTGTGAGACTAATTGGAGTTTCTGAGCAAGGAAGAAATTGAACACGTGTATGGAAGCAGGCATGTGAGCAGAGATTATGCTTCTAATCTTGTTGGTCTTATGAACCTATTTTGCTTTAGCGAGGCATGCCTTATATCAGATATTATTCAGCGTTTTATTGATGCAAGGTTGGAATTTGATGCATGTTATGTTTACGAGGATGTGAAGCGCGCAATCGGCTATGTTCATTCAAGTGGGCTTGTTCATAGAAGAATTCTTGCAGAGCCAGATAAATATATGATGGAGGGATGCGCTTTATGTTCCAGGCGCTATGACATGGAGAAGGATATTGTAACATTTTCAAAGGTCAATGCATTCCAACCTCATACAGTTTATTGATGACTCAGATTGTTTGTTTCGTTGTTGTCATTGCCAACAAATATTCCTTTGGAACCCAGTATGGGAGACAATCACTCCATGCTCGCATGCCATGATTATGGGCTGTTTTTACCTTTGGCAAATCCATTATTCCAATTCGTGTTCTGCAATCTATGAATATATTCCCAAAGAATAATTAGGCAGCGACAAAAGCGTTTCAAAGAGCAGACCAGCATCGAAGGAATCATCAATACCCGACCTGCCAAATCGATTAGTAACGACTGACAGAGCATCTGGCAGTTGCTGAATTCCATCAAAATGCGTCGGAACACTACAGAGTCATCGAGAGCAGAGATAGTGGTGATCGAAGAGGATGTGGAGGTTTTAGAAACCCTTGTTTTGCCATGCATCGGCTCCTTCACCGAACATCTCATTCTCCTTGGCGATCACTTGTAGTTGCGTCCTTCTGTTGCAGAATACGAATGCACGACCAGTTTCTCCGAGATATGCCCTCCCTGCAAGCATCCTTGCAAGAAACATTGTCTGCATAGCTGTTAGCATTTCTAGTTACTGGTTGTTTAATTCCCGTCCGAATCTAGTCCTGTACAGAATGGTTGGTCCGGCATTGGCCGATTCCTACCTTTCTTGAAATGATGTTAACTGTGATTTTGGAGCTCACTGATTAATTCTTTAAGATTTCATCTAAGCTCAGGTAATAGTCGAATTCATTGGAACATTCATTCTGATATTTGTCGGGACAGTAACCGCCATTGTCAACCAAAAAACCAACGGCTCTGTTAGTCTTCTAGGGTTGGCAGCTTCAGGCGGCTTGGCTATAATGATCATCATATTGTCAACTGGCCACATATCCGGTGCTCATGTCAATCCATCCATAACGCTTGCATTTGCAGCTTTGCGCCAGTTTCCCTAGATTCAGGTTCCGGTATATATGGGAGCTGAGGTGCCTAGTTCCATATGTGCATCGTTCACCCTGAAGCTAATATTTCATCCATTCATGAGCAGTGGAGTTATGATTCCCTCAGGGAGCTACGCCCAGGATTTTGCTTTGGAGTTCATTATCACTTTCAATCTCATGTTCGTGGTTACAACAGTAGCCACAGACACTCGCGCTGTGGGTGAACTTGTAGGAATAGCAGTAGGCGCTACGGCCATGACTACTGCTCAATAGGAAGATATTGTATACATTTTAAGACTACACCTGACTTTTAATAACATAGTCATTGTAAGTCTTAAATGGATGCCATCAACAGAATTGTTGTCTATTGTCCATTTAGAAGTCTAAGAGGGGCACTGTATCACGCATGCTATATTATTCTTGTTTGTAAAACTAATAGAGATTTGTCCTGGAGTGAGAGAGGAAAGAAGAGGGTAATGAAGGATAGTCCACCTGGAGTGATTAGTCCTAGGAATTGGTGGGAAACCTTCACGGATGTTTGGAGGTTTCAAAACAAAATCAAACGCAAAAAATTTATCCCAGCTGAAAGTACTCCACTTAGTAACGGTTCAGAATAGCTGGCAGTCGCGAACCATGAAGGTGAACCGTTTCAGATTCCTGGAACGCCTAGAGTCTCATTTTTTCTTCTTAAAAGACTGATGTATGTAAGATTCAAGGGGGGGCGCATGAGTGCGACACTGGAAAAAACTTCTTTCGAAGAGAGTTTCATTGTAATGATTGAGTTGTTGTAAACCAGACTAGAGTAATAAAGATGATTTTTGCCTGCGACTGTGAGATTCATCACAGTCGATTTCTTTCAGCATGTTTTTCTTCTTTTCAGCTGTGTTAAATCTGTTTGGACTGCATTTATGTGTTCTTTACTCGCAGTGGATATTGTCTTTACCATAGCTTTATGTCTTCCTTAATCCATCACAACTGCATTACATTTTGTTTTCTTCTAACCGATGGGCTTCGTTATACTTTAGTACGACCACTACTATGACGAAGGGATTTGGGTTTTCTGCGATTGTTTATTTCCTTTCCTCTGCACCAGCTATCAACTATGTAAGACCAATCTGCATTTTCAGAACTCTACATGTATCCTTTGCTGCGTCGGCCTTCCTTTTTATTTCCCCTACCGCATCATGATTTATCAAAGCGCTGAAAGATAGACCTACTTTGCCTCATTTTATGCAAGTTGTTTAATATCTGCTATTATCTCTTTTCTTTAGTTTCCATTTACTCCATGCCCAATGGACCTTTTCCCTGGTTTAACCCTCAAACCCCACAAATCCAAGACCATCTTTTACCCATAAATCTGCCCACCTTTTTCATGCTACTTAAATTCCTATTGTGACATTGTTCGAGAGATCCCTCTCGGGTTGGAAGGGGCATCTCCCAATCCAAAGTGGTTCGAGGTTGCCTCGGGATTGATTTGTTGAAGCCCATTTCAGTTCTGAGTGTCAACATAGGGAATGGGTCATGTAAACATGCATCATTCAATTTCCTCAAGTCTACACAGATTCTGATCTCTCATGTTTTCTTATATTGAACCATCAAATGGCTAATCCATTCTGACTCTTCAACAAGTTCTATGATTCTTGCTTCCAACATTATATCTAGCTCAATCTTGACTTTTTGCTTATACTTGGGATTCAATCTGTAGGGTCTCTGGTTGACTGTTCTTGCATCTGGTTTCAAGGGGATATTCATTTATCTCATGGGCCCTTTAATTCCCTTCATGTCAGTGAACTTGGTTGGAAACAAGTTTTGGTATTCATGGAGTAATTTTGTGATCTTGTCAATAGTGGCATCATCCCAATAATCTCTAATGTTTGCGAGCTTAGGTGCTTGTTTCGTCCCAATATTAACTTTCTTGATTTTGATTGGTTGTCCAATAAAAGGGATTACAACTCCTGGTCCTTCTATGTGTCTCTATCCTTCTGTTTCTACGATGTTCACATTCCTAGGATCATCGTCTTCATCAAAATTGATATTGTAACATCCTTGCAATTTCTGAAGAGGTGCATTCCATTCATCCTCTTCTTTCTCCACAGAGAAGTTAGGTGCCTCCTCAAAGAATTTATGTCTGACAACCTATAAATCTTGATCCACTATGGGAAACTGACTTTCAAATAAAAATGTAGCTACAAATTTCTGAGTCATACCATACCAATCTACAGTGGTGAGGCGCAATTCTGCTTGCAAATACCAATTGATACGGGTTGTGTCTAAGGTGTTAATGAATTTATGCACCCACTACTCTTGAGGAATGCTGCCCCAGGCCTCCTCAAAACTTCGCACATGGTCCTTCAGACATCTTTGAACTATGTATCGAAATTCACATCCTTTGACTTGTTCTAAAAAGCACACTGTCATTAAAGTGCGACATTGCACCAAGTCTGTGATGTTCTTCTTGTGTGTCCCCTACCATCTTGCTGGAATTTCTTTGAAGTCATTGTCCAGTGCCAACAACCTTTGTTCTACTGGTACAATTTATTCAAATTCCAACAAGAAAGATTCTAAATGATTTAAATCATCAAATGTGGGAAAATTACTTACCTCTGTTATGATCCAGCGAACTTCCCTAGTCAATCTAGCACATCTCAGTGTAGAAAATTCATACATTTTGTTCTACCAATTCTCTAGGGCTTCTTCGAAATCTGATGAACATGCATTGTCACTTCGCCAGCTTAAATTCCCATCCATTGTAGGATTAATGTAATCTTGTTGTCTTGCTGTCAATTTATATATATTCTCTGGTTCGTATGCGCGGTCATCTTCTCTGATGGGTTATGTATATCTACGACCTTGATCAGGATCAAGAGGTGCAATGACCCTAAGGCCATCACCTTCAAATTTTATTCTTATTTTCTTTAAGTCAACTGTAGTGGAATTATTGAAATCCCAATCAATTTCTAACAGCGTAGGATAAGGAAAAATATCGTCAACTATCTCAATCACCTCGAAGTCCAAAAAAGTCCTTACCCCGTCGATGTCCAAAGGGACATGCTACAGCCTTCCAAAGGGGCTTACTTCCTACTGATTGGCCATCCTGAGCCCGATAGGGGAGTAAATCAAATTGGGTTTTCCCATGAGTGCCCAGGTTTGCTTCATCATAACATTTACTTCTGAACCTAAGTCGAGGACCACATAATCTATATCATAATCTCAAATTTGAGCATTAAGGTGTAGTTCCTTATTTCTCCTTATGTTTCTAGATACTTTATGTACTTCTCTATTTAGAAGGGGATCTATCCTGCCTATCTCATACTGTCTGATCAAATTTTGTATCTCTTGGACAAGTCTTTCATGCTTAATCAAATTAATGCAAGTACATAAGAATTCCATGAGATTTATTACCTCTTTTCCTTCTTTGGGTGAAGCAGACTGATTGAATTCCAGAGGAATTCCACATTATATCACTTATGGTTGTGTCTTTGATGAAGAAGCCTGATCTCTTCCAAATTATTTTCTTGCCTCCTCAAATGTTTTCTTTTCTTTCCTTGGATCAAACACTTGTGTATTCTCTGTAGTTCTTCTGACTCTGGATTCTTCTATATTCTTTCCTGGGGTCACTCTGTCCTCTTCTGTAGAAACACCTCCTCTAGTGATAACAATGAATCTGGGATCCTCTCCATGAGGTTCTGCTAAGATTAGTTGTACTTGTTGTTTCCTCATCGTCTCTCCTGAAGTTTGGCTAACAACACAAGACAATCCTCAATAACATGTTCAAATGAGTTGCAGTAGCTACAAGTGGTACAAGGGTTCTGATAGTCCCTTTCCAAGTGTCCTGGTCTTGTATAGTTGTAACAAATGATCTGAACTCAACCTCGACCCATTCCTCCTCCTCATCCTCTTCCTCTGAATCCACCACGAGGGTTGAAGTTTCCTCTTCCTAGAGAGTTAAACTGCATAGTATTTCCTTCCTGTTGTAATTCTCCTTGAATCCTATATGTATCACTTGACCTTTCATGAAAGATGTCATAATCCCTACAATCCCTCTCATCATGCCCCAAAGACTTACAAAATGTGTATTAAATATTTGTAGGTGTTTGAACACAATTTTTCATGTAATAGCATTCACCAGAGCAATGTCTATTTCTACATACCTCGCACCAAGGTAGAGTAACCTGCTTCAAAGGGCTCGGAGCTCCAGAGGCCAAGTATTCATAAAATAGGGAACAATGCTCCTTATATATGTGGTTCACCCTCTCCCTAGGGCTACGTCCACATAACTGCATTTCTTGATATTATATGAAAACATATAGTTCTATTGATGGAGGAGCATTGTAAGCAGTCAAGTGAGCGTGGAGGCGAAAGATAGCTGGAAAGCGCAACATGCATTTTCTCACGATTTGAGATATTTTTGAAAACATTAAATGTAATGGTTAAAGGGAATAATACTCACATATTGTAAACATATCATGAGCGATTGATCTCATCTGTAAAAAGTAAAGGAATTTATGCATAGTTAATGAAAGTAGGTAGATTTGAAACACAGATTAGACAGTTAGAGAGCAGGAAGGAAAATGGATATAGACACCCTCGTCTTTGTACTATACAATTATTAGAACATTATTACAAAATAGAAGAGAAGAGAGTTGTAGCAGAGAGTTGTGGAGAAAACCCCATGTACATGATCTTTGAATTAATATAAAAAGCTTGAACCAAATTTCATGGTGTTATGATGTTGTCTTCTTATACATGGTGAATGGTATGCTTACAGTGTTTTTATTCTCTCTATCTATGTATTTGTTGTTATTATGTGTTGAATGTATTATTTCATGTTAAGTATATGAATTCTGAGAGAGAAAGAGAATGAGTTTCAATTGTTTCTCATCCTGAATGAGAAGTTCCTTCAAGAAGTGCAGTGGAACGTTCGTAAAGAGTGTGTTGAAAAAAAAATTCAGAGTTTATCTCTGAAAAAATTTCAAGAGGGATACCGTTGTTCTCATTCCAATAGAAGTGTAGGAGTAGCAAAGGAATCCATGAAAGGAGTGTGCAGGTGTTGGAATTATTGGGACTTATCAACAAAAGGAGAGTTGAAGTATTGTTGTTGCAAGGAGTGCACATAATTGAGGAGATCAAATACACATGGGTATTTGATAGATTGCCACAAGGAGTGCATGCAGGAGTTCTCATGAGGATCAAAGTGGCTGGAGGAAGCTCAGGAGGGTTGACACCTTTGAAGTATTCAAAGGAAGATGAAGGTCAGATTCATCCAGCCGAGGTAAAGTTCAGCCGAGAAGAACTTTGGCTCATTTCGCAGGAGCTGTCAAGGAGGAAATTGAATGGTCGGAACTCTCCAAGGAGAACTTCTGAAGTCGCGAGGACCGTGAGATCCAAAGAAGATGGGAGGTGGATAAGGGAGGACGAACCCATCAGTTTGGTATCAAGAATCAATGTGGGCCATTGATCGTGACCTGTCGTGAGTCGTCAGATCATTTCAGGGTTCAGAAACCTGAGAGGACAGAGGTTGAGACCAAGAGTTTTGAACTCTCGATACCCGGAAGTCTAAAATTGCACTGGCCATTGGATCAAGGGGAGTCTTATAGACATTGATCCCTTTGGAGGTACCATTTCAGAGATCGGGGATTTGTGGGTTGGAGAGTCAGAATTCTTGCATTAGGATTCCCAAAATCGCGAAGTCCGAAATCCCGATAAAGTGACACGACTCGTGTGGAAGTCAACTTTTGGCTGACCTATCGGGTTTTGACATTTCAGCATTCGGGAAGATGAGAGGTAAGGGATTCTTTGTTTCAAGATTCCCAAAATCATGAAATGCGATAAGGCATCCAAGAGGAGGATGTGGAAACATTTCGGGGATTTGTCATTTTGGGCTTCGGCAGTTCGAAGGCCGACAACCTTGACGACAGGTATCGCGAAGTCGCGAACCCCGAAGTCTCAAATTTTGATAGGGTGCAACACTATTGTGCAAAGGGGATTTGAGTTGGTGCCTAGTGTTTGTAAACATAGGCTCAACTCATAAGGACCTATGGATCAATTGGTTGAAGGTTCCGATAGGGATCTAAAAGAGCCACCTTGACTTAGAGGGGGAGATTTGAACAATCCTGTGAGTGGATCTCGACCTGCGGTTTGGGGGTCTACGTCAAGTGGTATCAGAGCCCAAAAAAAGTTCTTTGTTTTCTGTAGCAAAGGAAGGAAGAATATTTCTCTGCCATGCTGTCGAGAAGAAGAGACAGACCAATGCCTGATCCAGCAGTGGAAAGGGAAATGCACGAGTTACGTGCCAGGATTGATGCCATGGAGACAACACAGAGGTGTACAATCAACACTGGAGATATCAGTGAGGCTGATAGTGAAAATGAAGATGGACATGGAGAAGAAGTTGCAGTCAAAGATGTTGTAGACGAATGCCTATTCAGGGTTGTTTCAAGGATAGGTGCCAAGGCAAAAATGGAGATTCCCATGTATGAAGGAAACTTGGACATTGAATAACTTCTAGACTGGATTAGATCTATGGATAAATATTTTGACTATGAGGATGTCGAGGAAGACAAGAAGGTCAAACATGCTATCACAAGACTTAAATGGCATGCAACATTATGGTGGGATGAATTGCAGGCTGACAAACACTACAAAGGAAAGCAGAAAATCAAAAGTTGGGATAGAATGGTTGCGAAGATGAAAGCCAAATTCATACCCAAGGGTTATCAAATCACTCTATTTCAGAGGATGCAGAATTTGAGACAAAAGCTGATGTCAATGAAAGAATACACTGAAGATTTCTACAAGATAAACATTAGAGCAGGTCATCAGGAAAGCAATGATGAAAAGGTTGTCAGATACATGAATGGTCTGAGATATGACATCCAATATGAGATGAGCATGATGATCATTCAGACTATAGAAGATGCTTATTAGATGGCTCTGAAAGATGAAGAGAAGTTGAACCGAAATCAAGGTCAAAGAGGTCAAGGCAGAAGTCAAGCTAGAGGCAAAGCAGTTACCCAAGATAGAACTCAGAAACCCAAAGAAGAGTGGAAGAACCCTCAAACTCAGCATGAGAGAGGTGGAATCTCACAGAGAGGACAGTATGTTGATAGAAATACTTTTCCCCGGACCAAAGGAAGAGGAAGAGGCAGAGGTGGAGAAATAAAATGCTTTACCTATGGAAAAAATGGACACACATCCTATGAATGTCTAGATAAAAAGAAAGATGGTGGTGAAACTCACATTGCCAAAGCATAAGGATGGAATGTTGAGGTAGAAGATGCTAAGGGTGGAAGACCATTAATGATGAGAAAAGTTCTCTTAATGCCATAGAAAGAGGCAGAGAACCCAACCCAAAGGAACAGACTTTTTCGGACTGCTTGCAAGACCAAAGACGGGGTATGCAAGGTCATCATGGAAAGTGGTAGCACAGACAATCTTGTTTCTACAGAGATGGTAGAAAATCTAGAGTTGGAAACTATTGAACATCCAAGCCCATACAGAGTTTCATGGCTACAAAAAGGACATCAGGTAAATGTCACTAAACAATGTTTAGTTGAATTTAAAATAGGAGGATATAAGGATGAAATACTATGTGATGTCATTCCCATGGGTGTTTGTCATCTATTGTTGGGTAGACCATGGAAATATGACAGGAATGTGATTCAAGATGGGAGAAAGAACACATACACCCTGGAGAAGAATGGGAGAACTCACATGTTGCTGTCGATTAAGGATAAAAAAGTGAAACCAAAGGTGAACCACATTGTACTTCTCATGAGTGGGAAGGAACTTCTTAAGGAGGTTAAGAATAAGGAAGACACACAATTTGTTGTGGTCGAGAAGCCTAGAATTGGTTTAACTAGTACAAGAGTGGATGATTTACTAGAGGAAATCCAGAAGTTACTGGAAGAGTTTGTTGATATAGTAGTGGACGAACTACCTCGTTCGTTGCCACCTATCAGAAGTATAAGCCATCATAGTGATCTTATACTTGGAGCTAGTTTACCAAACAAAGCAGCGTACAGATTGACACCATAGGAGAATGAATAGGTCAAAAGACAAGTCCAGGACTTAATGGACAAGGGATTGGTTAGAGAGAGCTTGAGTCCATGTGTTGTTCCAATAGTGCTCAGCCTGAAGAAAGATGGAGGCTGGAGGATGTGTACAAACTCAAGGGAAATCAACAACATTACCATCAGATATAGATTTCCTTTGCCAAGGATGGATGATTTGATGGATTGCTTGAGTGGAGATTTTTTTTTTTCAAAGATTGATTTGAAAAGTGGATATCATCAAATTCATATGAGAGAAGGTGATGAATGGAAAACAACATTCAAGACAAATGAAGGGTTGTATGAATGGCTTGTTATACCATTTGGCTTAACAAATGCACCTAGTACTTTCATGAGATTGATGAATGAAGTCCTGAAGAATTTCATAGGAAAATTCATCATTGTATATCTTGACGATATATTAATTTCCAGCAAGATAGAAGAAGAGCATTTCAAGCATTTAGCTACAGTGATGAGGAGATTACAGCAAGAGAAGTTACTAATTAATATGAAGAAATCAACATTTATGTGGACAAAACTCATTTATTTGGGTTTTGTTATCTCTGTAAATGAGTTGAAAATGGAATTGGATAAGATAGAGGCGATTAAGAATTGGCCATCACCAAAGAGTGTATTTGAGGTTCGAAGCTACCATGGATTAGATAGTTTCTACATGAAATTCATCTGAAATTTTAGTAGGATTAGCGCACCGATGATGGATATGGTGAAGAAAAGACACAAATCTTTTCACTGGACAGAGGAAGCAGAGAATAGTTTCAACTTGCTGAAGAAAAAGATTACTGAACAACCAATTCCGGTGCTGCCAGATTTCAGTAAGACATTTTAGGTCAAGTGTGACGCTAGTGGATTTGAAATTGGAGTGGTCTTGAGCCAAGATGACAGCCCGGTTGCATACTTCAGTGAAAAACTAAATGAAGCAAAGATTAAATATTCAACATATGACAAGGAATTTTATGTAGTCATACAAGCGCTGAAGAAGTGGAGGCACTATTTGGTTCCTAAGGAGTTTGTTTTGTACAGTGACAATCATTCTTTACAATTCGTGACTCAACAGGAGAAGTTGAACCAAAAACATGCAAAATGGGTTGAATACATGCAGAATTTTACTTTTTTGATTAAACATATTTCTAGAATTGCTAACAAAGTTGTTGATGCTTTGAGTAGAAAATGTTTGGTGATGCAGGAATTTAGAGTCAAAACTTTGGGTTTTGATAATCTCAAAGAAATGTACAGGGATGACCCAGATTTTAAGGAAGCGTATGAGGCATATGAGAATCCAATTCTCAGGGACAAAAGCCAGTGGATTGAGTATATGATCCAAGATGGATTGTTATTCAGGGGAAATCAACTATGTATTCCAAAATTCTCCATGAGGGAGAATCTGCTAAAAGGAAAAACATAGTGGAGGACTGGCCAGACATTTCGGTCATGATAAGATGTTCTCAAAATTGAATGACTCATATTTTTTTCTAGGAATGAGGATAGATGTTAAGAAATTTGTGGATAGATGCAGAATTTGTCAGCACACAAAAGGGAAAAGATAGAATACATGGTTGTATCAGCCATTACCCATACTAGAAAGGCTGTGGGATGCAGTGAGCATGGATTTTATATTGGGGCTGCCAAGAACGCAAAGAGGATTTGATTCAATATTTGTGGTGGTATATAGATTTTCAAAGATGGAAAATTTTGTATCATGTCAGAAAACCAACGACACAACTCATATTGTGAACCTATTTTTCAATGAATCTGTCAGACTTCACGGCCTGCCAAGAAGTATAGTTTCAGATAGAGATACCAAGTTCGTGGGACACTTTTGGAGGACTTTATGGAAAAAGTTGGGGACACGTTTTTCATTTAGCTCAACGTATCATCCTCAGACGGATGGATAGACAGAAGTTCTCAATAGAAGCTTGGGAGATTTGTTGAGGAGCCTAGTGACTGAAAAACAGTCAGTGGGATCACATTCTGCCATAGGCGGAATTTGCTTATAATGATTCAATCAATAGAAGCATAGGGAAGATTCCATTCCAAATTGTATATGGAATGCAACCAAGGGGAGTTTATGAATTGAAAGATTCAGAACAGAATGAATTTAGGTGTGCTAGTGCAGAGGACTTTGCATAAGTGATGAAAGAGCTTCACACCCAAATTAAGGAGCGATTGTAGAGTTCGAGCCAAGAATATAAGCACAGAGCAGATCAACATCGGTGAGAAATTCAATTTGAAGTTGGTGATATGGTTCTTGCACACTTGAGGAGAGAGAGGTTCCCAAGGGGAACATATAATAAGCTAAAGATGAAAAATATTGGACCATGCAGAATCATGAGGAAATTTGGGGCAAACGTGTATAAGATTGAATTACCCGATGGGGTTGGAATTTCACCGATATTCAACATCTCAGATTTGTACCCTTACAAAGCTAAATAAGCAGAAGTAGAGGATGAACAAACAGAGGTTCAGTGAACAAAACAAATTCTTATAGCATGGGAAGACCATGGGAAGATGAAGAAGAAATTCAGAAGCATGGGAAGACCATGAAAGAACTCATGAACAGGATTCCATGAAAATTTTCAAGTGAGGGAGTATGATGCAGGAGCATCATAAGCAGTCAAGCGAGCGTGGAGGTGAATGACAGCTGGAAAGCGCAACACACATTTTCTCATGATTTGAGACATTTTTGAAAACATTAAATGTAATGGTTAAAGGGAAGCGTACTTACATATTGTAAATAGATCATGAGCGATTTCTCTCATCTGTAAAAATTTAAGGCATTTATGCATAGTTAATGAAAGTAGGTAGATTTGAAACGTAGATTAGACAATTAGAGAGCAGGAGGGAAAACGAATATAGACACCCTCGTCTTTGTATTATAAAATTATTAGAATATTAGCACAGAATAGAAGAGAAGAGAGTTGTAACAGAGAGTTGTGGAGAAAACCCCATGTATAGGATCTTTTAATTAATATAAGAAGCTTGAACCAAATTTCATGGTGTTATGATGTTGTCTTCTTATACATGGTGAATGGTATGCTTATAGTGTTTTTATTCTCTCTATCTGTGTATTTGTTGTTATTATGTGTTGAATGTATGATTTCATGTTAAGTATATGAAGTCTGAGAGAGAAAGAGAATGATTTTAAATTGTTTCTCATCCTGAGTGAGAAGTTCCTGCAAGGAGTGCAGTGGAACGTCAGCAAAGAGTGCGTTGAAAAAATAATTCAGAGTTTATCTCTGAAAAAATCTCAGGAGGGATACCATTGTTCTCATTCCAACAGAAGTGTAGGAGTAGCACAAGAAGCCATGAAAGGAGTGTGTAGGTGTTGGAAGTCTTGGGACTTATCAACAAAACTTGGAGAGTTGAAGGATTGTTGTTGCAAGGAGTGCACAGAGTCAAGGAGATCAAATACACAGGGGTATTTGATAGATTGCCGCAAGGAGTGCCTGCAGGAGTTCTCGTGAGGCTTGAAGTGGCTGGAGGAAGCTCAGGAGGGTTGACACCTTTGAAGTATTCAAAGAAAGATGAAGGTCAGAGTCATCCAACCGAGGTAAAGTTCAGCTGGCGAGAACTTTGGTTCATTTCGTAGGAGCTGTCAAGGAGGAAATTGAATGGTCGGAACTCTCCAAGGAGAACTCCCGAAGTCACGAGGACTATGAGATCTAGAGAAGCTATGAGGTGGATAAGTGTTACCCATGATTTTGTTCATCATGATGGTGTATTGATGATGGTGTACTCAGGCTCCTCATAAGGACTTTCTCCTGAGTAAATTGACATTCATCTCTTCTCAGAAAACATACTTTTGAAGAGAGTTCACAGGTTGCTAATATACCAAGGTGCGAGAATGACCCATTCTCGTAGGCTGCCTTAAGATAGGGTGTGAACTTCTCGCACTGTGTTACATAGATAGAGTGTGAACCTTCTCTAAATCTTGGAAAAAGATGAATTCTCGATGGTTCTAGAAGGGAATCTTCTAGAAGAATGGGTTGGCATTCGAATGGTTATCCTTGTACTTGATTCCCTGATATTGTGGGATTATTCTTATCTAAGTAACCATATCATTCTCTCCTATATATTGATGGAATTCTCATGGAAAAGGTTAAGCAAGATTCATTGGAGAATTGGCGAAAGAATTGTGTGAAGGACTTAGCTTGAACAGGAGCTTGGAGACTCTAGCAAGTCTATCAAGAGGATTTGATCTTCTTCATGCAAGGATCAAGCAAGTGTGTGTGTTGGAGCCAAGAGCCACCGAAAAGAAGCTTACGACATCAAGGAGATCAGGGTGTAATCTTCTACTTTCAATTAATATGATACAGTGGCATGTCCCTTTCCCATAAAGCTATTCTCACTTTATTGTGTAATTCCTTGATCATACACATAAGTTGACAGTTGAATATATTTTGCTATATTCACTTTGGTTGGTTTGTGTTATCTTGGTCTTGACCTCACGAGATCACCAAAGAGAAGCGGGAGAAAAAAAGACCCTAGGGAGCGATACTAAGGTATGTTACTTGTTCTTTCCTACTAGCTAATTCAATGGTCAAAACTTAGGGAAAGAGTCATGTCTTGTCCTATTTTGTTCTAGATCCAGGTGGATCTAGGGAGATCTGTTAGTGTCTGCACCTACCGATTAGTCCGATAACAAAATTGGCGACTCCACTGGGGAATATAACCCATTTTCTTTGTGGTTTTTGGTATTTTTCCTTGGCCATTTTCTCTCGCCTTACCTTTATCCATTCATATCAATCTCTAAGTCTTCAGGATACCCTGATAAACCCTCTGGGTCCAAAGGCCTCTTCAAATTTTATGTCTTTTTCCAAAAATTTGATTATTTCAAACATTCTCACACTGCACTCCACAGTGGCCTGCGAGAATCTATAGAGTTTGCACCTTGATTTTAGGTTCAGTGCGAGGTTCTCTCACTCTGCTCAAAGATCACCTGTGAGAATCACCCATTCTCGCACTGTGTAATACTCTCGGCCTGCGAACCCAATTTTTCAAAATTTTGGATTTGAGTTTTTGCATCTTCAACTGCCTAGATTAGTGTAGATGCCTCAAAAGAGTCTCTTGGACCATTGCTTGATGTTTTTCTTGTCTTCGTTTTTGTGCATGAACAGTCTTAGGTTTTCAAAGGCTCTTCTTGTCACTTTATTATTGACTTTCATTTCTTGACTTTTCTTGGCAAAGATATACTCTCTGATTTCAGAATCTGAGGGTGCTTGTTTGGTTAAGGATCGGTGATTGGTTGAAAGTTGAGCTTCTTTGTCTTTATCATTTGCTTATTCTTTGAAAGAACACTTTTCTTATGCAATTGAAAAGATTAGTTTGGTTTGCTTGTTATTTTTGTTTCCATTGAAAGAGTGGTGTGGGTTTTTTATCTATTGCTTGTTCATTGGTTTTTTATTTTCTGCACTCTCACTATCATGGTGTGGGTCCTTTTTGAAAAGTGAACAAATTTTTTCTTTCAAAAGCATTTTCGTTTTCGAAAACATTGAAAATCAATTGTTGAAATTATTGAAAAAGAAACAATAGAGAATTGTTATTTTTGCGTGATTTGTTGCAATTGCATTTTAAAGGAAATTGTGTCTTGTAGTTCAAGTTTGATCCGGAATACTTCTCTTTCCCTCCCATACATAGGATTCATTGAACGAAAACTGATATATTTCATTGTCATCCATGCATCATTGGGTCAGAGTCTTATACAACATAAGTTTCATCTCCGCTTCCTTTGAGTAACAACAACCCTTAATAACACTGCGCAATTCTAAAATTTAACTAGCAACTCTTTTCTAGGGCTCTATTACACCAACATCTAGCTAGGCTAGTGCTTTGGAATAAGAAGAGAGATACACTCTCCAAAGCACAAAACACACAATAGCATCTTGTGTTAGGGAGTGTTAAATTCCATTTACAACATCTTGTCCTTGGAAGCCCTTCTCACACAAGGATCAAACACGAGGTCGCATTGATATTGACAGAGTTACTCACCCTGATTTGTTGATATCGGTGTAGAGATTGCACGTATTATGGGGGTCACTCGGAGGTATACCTACAATGATGAGTGGAATCCTTTCGAGTTGATTTTGGGCTAGATACCTTGCCCTTGTGTGTGGATGGTATTGTCAACTGTCCCCCCAGGATTTATTGTGGTCGGTGGTAACCTTAGTGGCCTATCTTTCTAGGGTCTTACACAAGGTGATTGTGAAGGGGAAAGTCTTCACGGTACCTGGAATTGACATTGACCAAACTCACTTGGACTCCTTGGAGGGTATACCCATGATTATGTGTGGGATCTTGCACCAGGGTGTAAGTCCGTTAAGAAGGTCATCAACGTAACTTTTCCACCCTATCCCAGACCCTTCTCGTCTCATTGTTACAATGTTGGATTTCATCACCAACTAATGACTTCTAAATTAGAAGGTCTTGTTTGCTTGGTGTTTCTTCCTAGATTTTGTTTACTAGCGCATGTTGTTTGTTTACCAAAGTTTACCATAAGATTTTCTTCGTGAAGTTTGTCACTCGGTTACAATAGCTCCTCCACATCATTCACGTAGAATGAAGGGTTTATCTCCAGAGCATCTGGAAGGTTCTCAACCCTTGCCTACAAGTTCACCTGAGGTCTCTCCTCAATGGAGTGAAGTCCCAGACGTCACCACACCACAAGTGGAACGAAATGACTCTCTCAAACATTTTAGAATCACCAATACTCGAGAGGACTTTCGACTTCACCCTGATTCCGAGTGACCGCTTATGCGACTGAATTCTTCCAAAGACTTAGTTGTTACATTTTTTGGATCACCAGTTGGACCCTTTCCAGGCATAGAAGGAAAATATCTTTTTTGGTCTACGGGCGTTTTTCGATGGGACCTTTTTGGTCCAGGTTCACCTGTGATTTCCGAAATCTCTAGTCTAGAGATAGTACCATTTACTACCGCCTATCACTTTACCATCCCTGCCGAAATGGCCCATCTCATAGATACTATGAGTGTTCCAACCGGGTTTACTGTGGTTAGTCTCGCTCCTATCAGCACACCGCATATGCCCAACATCACTTCGACACTACCACCTAGATATCATGTGTTGAATTCTTCCATTACCACTCCTACACAAACCCCATCTGGCTCTGCTGGTGGTCCTTCTTCTTCTGGGCACTCTCTTCCCAGTTTTATTCCAACACTCCCTCAATTTCCTTTTGGAGGACCTTCTTTGTCTTCTACTGGCAGTCTTTATCCTAGTGGCACTATTCCATCATTCAAACCAAATTACCAAATTCCAGTTGGTGGAAAATTTCACCAAGGTGGTATGACTCAACCCCCTCTCAGCGGGCAAATTTCTATTGGCACGAAAATCCCAATTGGAACACAACCCCCAATTGGAACACTACCCCCAATTGGAACACCACCTTCGATGGGAGGATTGACCCCACCTTATGGTCAAAACATACCTCCATCCTTGGCCCAGTATTGGAATCAGTTGATACAACATCCTCCACAATCGAATGGGGGGTAGTAGTTTCCAGCTACATCTGTGATACCCCCTAGTATGGGCCAACCATATCCGGGTACATTCAATCCCATTTGGGGGGTGAATGCTCAAACTCAAGTCCCTGTTCTATGGTACAATCCTATGAGCTACTATCCTCTCCAACCACCACTGAATCTGCCTAGGTCTTCACATTATATGCAAACTGCTTATGGTCCTACTGGTTTTCCAACAGGGCTTCCTCCCCAAAGCCACCAATACCCACAGGTAAATCGACAGTTACCCTTCATAGCCACTTTGGATCTTCCAGATTTGTCAAGGATTTTAAATGATCCAATTTTTCACTCTCCCCAATGGCCTACTATACCAGCCAAGATACCATCAGACATTCCTAAATTCGACGGCAAAGCGGGAGAGGACCCAAACAATCACATTATGACTTTTCACCTATGGTGTTCATCCAACTCGTTGATGGATGAATCTATTCGTTTACATCTTTTTCAATGAACCCTCACAGGTTCTGCTGCGAAGTGGTATATAGAATTTCCATGAGGTTTCTTCTCTGAATTCAACACCCTAGCTATGGATTTCCTCACACACTACCAATTACTGATCCGTTATGACATGGGGACCGAGATTTTGACTTCTTTCAAACAGAACAAATCCACTCATAAATCCAATCACATTCATGAGTGGCGACGACGATGACTTCTTATTAAACTCGAACTCCCCAATCAGTTGTTGGAAGAATGGTTCACCAAATCATTTGTGAACGACATCGGTCGTGACATCACCATGGGTGGAGTAGCATGGAAGAATAGGCCATAAGTTGTGCTCAATATCTTGACCTCATTTACTTGCAAACGGGTACCCTTTATGATTTTCTACCTAACTTGCCTCATCCTTCCACTTCCGCCACTTCAACTACTCCAACTGCTTCGCATGTAGCTGACAGTGTGATTGGCACTTTCCAGGCCCAACCACATTCTGCCACAAGTACAAACCCCAAACCTACTTCTTCTAATGTTCCAAATGATTTGTCTCCTACCCTTCCCACCGGCAAGACTTCTGAGGTAAATGCATTTCAATCTACCCCAGTCGGTAAAAAGAAATCCAAAAAGGGAAGGGGTAAGAATAAGGAGGACAAAAATACTTCTCAAGAAGAGCGAACCAAAACTACCCATGTTGACGATCGGAGTAAGCAAAAACCATGATACCCTTGTCTTATCTGTGGTGATGATCACTACACGAAGGATTGTCCATGATGTGTCGAGGTCACTAAGTTCCTTCAAGGAGCTCCAAAACCACCTGTGCTGACTGTTTTGTCCCAACCCTTCCCGTCTCAATAAAAGGATCAGTTGGTCATTCATGACCAACCCTCATCTTCTACTACACCTTATGTATTGATGTGTACTGGCGATTCAAAGAAGAGTGATGTTTCCCTCACTACTCGAGCCAAAGATTATTCTCCCTCGAAAGAGAAGGTTGATGATCTACCTCCTTCCTTGGTACAACCCTCTCCCGTGACTCCACCTACCAATAGTCCTCTTCATCTCGAACGACAGAGCCTCGACACAGTTTTTCGACCCCCCCCAAAGGGCGTCGTTCGAAAATAGACTTTCAATCCTCATGCTCGTACTACCCAAAACTACAACATTGTTGAAGATCTAGCCCAAGCATCTTCTGTGATGTCAGCCCTCGAAGTCCTTCAAAGTTGTCCTATGCAATGGAAGGCACTGTTGAAAGATATCGGTGGAATCGATCCGACAGATACGAATTTAATAATTTTTGACTTGGAGGATCACATTCCAAGGTTACCCCCTCAACTTGTGTTCCAGATCCAAGTGATTGTCTCTGACAAAAACATTTGCCGAACCGTTATCGACGAGGGTGCCTCGACGTGTGTCATGTCTCTTGCTTGCTGGAAAGCCATTGGCTCTTCTTCTTTGAACGAATCCCGGAACACTCTTAAAGCCTTCAATGGCTCCGATTTTAAGCCCTACGGTGTCCTTCCTTCATTGCCCATCACGTTAGAAGGAAAAATGGTCCAAGTCAAAGTGGAATTCTTTGACGCTCCCCTTGATTACAATCTTATGCTTGGTCGTAGCTGGATCGATTCCATGCACACCGTTGTGTTGACCCTTTTTCGTGTTGTACGTTTCCCACATCAAGGAAAGGTCATCACCGTCGACCAACTAGCCTTCTTTAATTACGATACTCGTACTAGCAATGTACCGTTCATCGCTAAAACCCCACCGGGTTATGAGAATGTCGGTGTAGGCCTTCTTAAAGACTCTTCATTAATGGGTACCTTCCCCATTCCACCACCCGATGTTCCACGCTCATCTTTTTCTTCAATTAACATTATCTCCACCTCGATTCACAAACTTCTTGCGTCTCATGACCCTTGGATAGTACCTGATCCTGGAGATCATCTTCGTTACGATGATGAAATGTCGTTAAGTCCGATCGAATCTGCCTATCAGGCCATTCAATTGGCAACACCTTATACCCCCTCTCTTGGTGAGTTGTCTCCCGATCCTTTCCGTGTCATTTTTCCCACCGACGAGATGATCATGTCTGTCATGGAAGACACCCCTTGGGACGATGGCCATCATCGTTCCATCCTCTATCTAGAGCAACATACCATTGAGAACTATCAATGGATCTCGATCCCGTCGACCGTTGTCGTCATCTCAACCGTTGTCGAATCCGCACATGATGTTTTTTCTGAAGGGAACTTAAGTAATATCTTGCCCACTATTCCCCTTGACATATCCGTCAAACTTGGGATTGTCGAAAATGTCCATATCGAAGCTTCGTGTTCTTATGACGAAATCATCACCTACATATCCCTTTTCAAAGATTTTTGTGATATATTCACCTGGAGCTATGAAAAAATGTCGGGTATCGACCCTGACATTGTGATACATGAGATAAATACATACCCCGACGCTAAAATCGTCCGGCAACGCCTTCATCCAGTTCACCCACGTAAAGAAGCTGCTCTCAAACTCGAAGTCGAGAAACTTCTTAAAGATGGATTTAATTATCCGGTGGCTCTGACAAACTGGGTTTCCAATCTTGTCCCGATTGACAAGAAACAAGGCAACATTCATGTATGCGTTGATTATAGGGATATTGTAAGGTAGCTAGAGAGGTAGTGGGGGGGCCTAGAGGGTCCATAGTGATAATAGTGGAGGTCATTCAATGTAAGGTGGACTAGGTCCACTATATTATTAAATAAGACCCACTATGGTAGTTAGATATAATAAATGGGTAATTAAATATAATAAATGTAAGAGGACTTCTTAGAAGGTTCTACTTCTAGAAGATTCCTCCTCTAGAATGTTCTTAGATGATGGTAGAAATATATAAAGGGGTTCAAGCAATGTAATGAGACATGAAGAGAAGTATTGTATTTGGAGCAGTATCTCAATAGGAGGATGCCCCCTCGAAGAGGCAAGTGAACAGGAGAGGATCCCTTCCATAATAGGATCCATTGTATGGTGTT
>ML787290.1:604700-651885 GCA_009831015.1 Picea engelmannii | reverse complement strand
GCTTCCCTAGGAGTAAGCCTAGACGGAAGAAGTTCCTGTCAAGGTGACAGTGTGGACAGGAGCTTAGACATTGTGTCTCCGAGGGCACACTAAGTGAGCCGGACTTAGCTCACGTTTGCAAGTGTGCATTAGGGCGACAACACTTCCTTGATCACATACATAGGTTTATATTGAGTTTATGCTATTGCTATCACTTTGGTTGGTTGCATTCTTTTGCAGGATCATCATTGTATGAACATTGGAATGGAGCTAGGATGGCGATGGCGAGAGGAAGCAACATTTAAATGGTATGTCACTCATCCCTCTTTAGTTAGTAAATTCAATATTTAAAACTTAAGGAAAGCATCATGTTCTAGTGTGTTTTGTTCTAGATCTAGGTGGATCTAGGGAGATTAGTTAGTGTCCGCACCTACCGATTAGTCCGATAACAAAATTGGTGACTCCACTAGGGAAATGATTGTTTCCTTGTTAGTCTAGTTTCCCTTGCTTTGATTTCTTGTTTTCTGGTCTCTAAGTCTATGGGAGATCCATCCAGACTCTCTGGATCTAAAAGTTCACTCAAATTTAGCCCTTTTTCAAATTTTTGCTTGTTTACAGGCATTCTCGCACTGTACCCTTTAGTGGCCTGCGAGAATCATTGATGTTCGCACCCTACTGTTCAGTTAGGTGCGAACTTATCACACCCTACCAATGTATAGCCTGTGAGAATACCTAATTCTCACACTTCACTCTATTGCTATGCTGCGAACTTGTTTGTGAAATTTTTTGGATTGGGTCTTATCATCTTTTGATGACCTAGGTTTTCTTTGATCAACTGGATTGAGATTTTGGAGACTATATTGATATGTTTATAGTCTGCTTGACATCCAGTGAGTTGATTTTAGCCACTTTTTCTTTGTTTGGTTTTGAAGGATTAGTCTCTTTCTTTGAGTGTCTTTCAATTACAAAGCATGTGTTTTCTTTAGAATTGTTTAGGGAAAGATCAGATTTCTTCTTAATAGTTCGCTTTAAAAGAGAACTTTTAGTTTGGATTTAATTTCTTGCTTTATATTAGATTGGGGGCATCCTTGCATTTGAAGTAGCAAAATTGCATGATTCTTGGCCATGAATCGTGCATTGGTGTTCAGTACCTTTTTCTCATTTCTTGAGAATCCTGATATTGATGGGTTTAATATATTTTGGGACATCGTGCATATGGGAATGATAAATGTTTTCTCCTTCTCATAGCATAGATTTCATCGAAATGAAAAGAGTGCATCTTCATATCTTTGCATAATTTTTGAGTCGGTCAAAACACCATATTGTCCACGCCATTTTCCTTTTGAGTAACAACAGCCATAAAATAAAGCGCTTATAAAAATTGATTAGACATTTTTATATTTTCTTGTAGCAAACCTACATTAGATTAGTTGTAGGGATTTGGAATAGGTGAGAAAGATAACTTTCCAAAGATGAAAACAAACATAGTATCTTGTGATAGGGAGGGTTAAATCCACTTATTACATTTTGTCCTGGGAAGCCCTTCTAACACAAGGGTCAATCACGAGGTCGCATTGAGACTCCCAGAGTTACTCACCCTTCTTTTTTGGTCTTGGTGTAGAGGTTGCACGTATTATGGGGGTCGCTTGAGAGGTATACCCACAATGATGAGTGGAAGCCTCTCAAGTTGATTTCAGGCTAGATACCCTTCCCTTGCGTGTGGATCAGATTGTCGACTGTTTCCCCAGGCATCACTGTAGTATTTGGTAAACTTAGTGGCCTATCTCTCTAGTTTCTTTACACGAGGTGACTGTGGAGGGGAAATTCTTCACGGTACCTGGAATCGACGTTGGCCAAACTCACTCGGGCTCCTTGGAGGGTATACCCAGGATTATGTGTGGGAGCTTGCACTAGGGTGTAAGTCCATTAAGAAGGTCGTCAACGTAACTTTTCCATCCGCTCTATCTCATCCCCTTCTTACATTGTTCCTACGATGTTGGATTTCATCACCAACTAGTGCGTTCATTGTGAGAAGGTTTTGTTTATTTTCTTGCTTCCTAGATTTTTAGCGTGTGCTGTTTGTTTTCCCTAGAAGACTCTAGGTTGGATTTATTTAATGGAATTAGTTCCCGAAATGACCAATGAGGGAACCTCTGCTCCAGGGGAACCTTTTTTTTTTCCTTCTTATGGAAGCATTGGTCCTCCTCACATTGCTACTTTGAGCCTTCCAGGTCTCACTATTGGATTACTAGTGTGGTTGTTTTCCACTCAGGTAATATCGAATGCAGTTAGTGCTTCAGTCACAAGCACTTCCCCCCAAGAGCATCAACCTCATGTTGATCCTTCACCTTCTTCACCAGTAAGGTCTTCTTCGCCTTCTGTTTCATCTTCTTCATTGGGTGAAAGTTCTGAAGCTAGTAATTCGGTGAATAAGAAGAAGAAGAAAAGGAAGATTAAGAAGAAGAAAGTTAAACAAGGGTCAAAGCTTCCAACCACTGTCAAACATGTTGGAAAACAACTAGTTACTGTTAGTCGTGCTAGGAGTGTTGATGATGTCAAGATCACCCAAACAACCTGTAATACCAAGTACCCTTACAGGATTTGTAAGGGTAGCCATCTTCTTAAGGAATGCCCTGGTCTACCCAAGGTTATAGAAGTATGGTCTACACATCCTCGCCAACCCATGTTGTCAGCCTCTGAACAACATGTTGATGACTTCCCGTCGACTAGTCACGATATAGTTGGGAAGAAGAAAAGTAGAGTCAAGTTCCTGTGTATGTTATGAAAAGGGAGTCATCTAACTCATCTTTGCCCTCATATGGACAAAGCCTCAAAATTACTGGAAGACATGATTGTTTCACAGCCTCAACTCCCAGCCGCTTATCGCAAGCTTTCTCTAAACCCACCTGTAGTTGATGGAATGATCGCTCCGGTCACTTCACCGGTCAATTCGGTTGATCATGTCGTCAATATAGTCACATCCTTAGTTGAACCAGTTGACAAAGTGGTTGATCCGATACCATCCTCGGTCAATCCCATTCTCCCCTTAGAGAATGAAACCAAAGTGGTCGATTTGATCTCATCATCAGTCGATCCTACTCTCCTACTAGAGAGTAAACTCGATACTACCCATGTTTTTCTTGTTGATATAGAATATCCCATGCCGAGGGGTATTCCTCCTTCTCCCATAGGACCCCCTCCAAGTAATGAGGCCATCCATTTTGATTGGGGTTTGCTAATTGGACCTCGTCTTCCCTCTCACTTTCCTTTCCAGATTATAGTGCAAGTTTGTGGTCGGGACGTTCCTCAGACGTTGATAGATGAAGGTTTGTCTGTTAGTATTTTATCCTCTATTGCTTGGAAAGATTTGGGTTATCCTCCACTTGCACCGGTTACGCAGAATCTGTTATCTTTTAACAGAAGAACTAGTCAACCTTTAGGGACCCTTCCTCAATTTCCTGTAACTTTGGGAGGGAAAAATGTCTTTATTGACATCATGGTAGTCCAAGACCCCTTGTATTTTTCTTTACTCCTTGGTCGGGATTATGTCTATGCCATGAAATCTATTGTGTCTACTCTTTTTTGTGTTATATATTTCCCCCACAATGGACAAGTTGTGACTATTGATCAACGTTCATTCATTGATCCCACCTGGATTGCCTCCCTAAATGGTTCTTATATGCAGACGGTATTGCCCCCACCACAGGTCAATTATGTGGCATTGTCGCCCATGGCTTCAACTTATTATGACTTAGATCTAGTAGTTGACATGGTGATCTCTTCGATAGGGTTGTTAGACCCTGGTCTCTTTACTCCTGTCACGACCCTCAACGTGGTGTCCTTCCAGAGTGTGTTTCTTCCTTCTAGTGAAGACCTCTTGGAAGCCATGACTGAGTTTTTTCCTTTGACATGGTGTCATTCCAGAGCATTGTCCTCTTGGAATCCATGATCAAGAAGACCACCAAGGATAGTTTTTTAGTCTCTGAGGCAACCTCATTAAAAAATGAAACAAAGGTATATGAGCATGATTTTCTGATTTTGAGCTCGTTAAGAAATGAAACCAGACTTGAGCATAGTTTTCTAATTTCAAGCTCGTTAAAAAATGAAACCACCGAGGATAGTTTTTTAGTCTCTGTAGCAACCTCATTAAAAAATGAAACAGAGGTTACGAGAATAGTTCATGTTTATGTGTCAAGCTCGTTAAAAAATGAAATAGTTTTCCCCCTCTCTATTTGAGTCAAGTCCTTCGTCTAGTATTTGAAGTTTCATTTCATTCTCCTTTGCAGTCGAATGAAATGAAGCTTGGGGGTGAATTTTCCTTAGCCTCTGGACTTCATACTGAAGTAGAGCCACTTGTTTTTTAAGCTGGGGGCTAAGTACCAACCATGCATTGGGAAATTACAAGCATAGTTTTCTATGGTTCAAGCTTGTGTAAAAATGAAACCACTTACCTCAAGCATAGTTTCCTCTGGTTCAAGATTGTGTAAAAATGAAACCAGGTCCAAGCATAGTTTTGTTTAGTTTTTAAGCCTGTGTAAAAATTAAATTCTATTCCAAGCATAGTTTTGTTTTGTTTTAAATCTTGCGTAAAAATGAAAACAATCCTGAGTTTAATCTTTGTTCTTTTTCATGCTCGTAAATACATGAGAATAAGTTACCGAGCTTAGTATTTGTTCTTTATTGTGCTCGTAAATCAATGAGAATGTAACCGAGTATACTTTTATCACTTTTTCGGACTCGTAAAGGTTATATGAAAAAGGAACCCCCTAGATTTCCCTTTAAGCTCTTTTCAGACTCTCTAAACATGAAAATATTGTCGAGCGATCTTGTTATTTTCACGCTCGTTAAAGTATTTGAAGAAAACGTCTGTTGAGCGATAGTTTATGTCTTTTTCGGTCTCATCAGACTAATTTACAAAAAAGGAACTGGGAGAGTTCTCTTTAAGTGTTTTTTAGACTCTATAAACATGAAAAACCCCTGAGTTTTCTTTCTTTGGACTCATAAAACAAACATTGAAAGGCCCATATGGGACTTGAGTTTTATTTAAGTGTTTTTTAGACTCTCTAAACATGAAAAACCCATGAGTTTTCTTTCTTTGGACTCGTTAAATAAACATTGAAAGACCCACAATGGGACTGAACCACTCCTTCCTAGGGTTCGTTAAACATACTCCAAGGGACTCATCCAAAGGATGAGCTTACATTACAAGCATATGTTATCCTCCTCAAGCTTGCGTAAAAATAAAGAGGTACTTGCCAGAAATGGTGGGGGGGAAATTGGGAAAGAATTGTATCTAAACCTGTATTCTATGGAAGAGTCACTTTTGAACATGACACCCTTTCACTCACTTTGAGTCTAGGTTGGAAAATCCACTTGTCTCCTGATCATACTCCTTTATAAGATTACAAATTGGTCTGTGATCCCTATTGTTGAGTCAGTATTTCCAAGACAGTTGTCATGTCATCAATATGTTCAATGAGAAATTCAACCTGAAAAGCCTTCTATTGCATTGGCCATTTCTGCAGTCTTTAAGCCTTCTATTGCGTCAGCCATCCCTGAGTCAGTCCTAAATCACTTGTTTCTCTGATCTACATCAAATCTTGTTACTTGTTTCGTGTCATTGATGTGGGATACATTAAGGCCCTCCTGTGACGAGTCTTTTCCTATCGAATTCAACTCATTATCCAGGAATTAGACTTAGAAACCGATTGGTACCTTGGAACTTTCATGCCTCAATGGCAGGTTTCCTCGCTTTCGACAATGGGTTTTCATTATCGACCCCTGATCGAGAGATTTCGTCAAGTGTTCGACCTCATCTCATTGATTCACATTCATTGGATTGTACCAAAGTACCTTGGGAGTCATTGACATTAATGGTGATTTTCCTGTCACTTGTTAACGGTATACACTAATGACTGCTAATCAAGTGGTTTCTACCATGTTTGACTTCAACACATGTATTCACATAGTTAGATTCGTACTATAGAGTGGTGGAGATGAAGACCTTGGATATTTTCTGACAGATCCAGGTTGCGTTGGAGTATATTCAGTGTACTTTTGCATAGATCCACATTGTATGTTCGGTGGCTATGTTCAAATTTGAGTCTTTAACACATAGATCCACAGTGTATTTTTGGTGGCTATGTTCATATTTGAGTCATATTGGAATGGATCCCCAGTGTATGTTTGGTGGCCATGACCTGTCTTACTTGACATGGATCTTCGTATGTCGGCATTTATGATTTGAGTCATTTGTATTCTGAGTATGGGAATGCCTACCTCAGTGATGATATATTATTGTACTGTATTAACTTGTTTGTTGGCAGGTTTCCGATCGACTGTTCCTTGTTCCCTATACACACTCGACAAAGTATTTCAGCTATCACTCTGTTTTAACTTCATACTTTGGGGGGATCTCTGTTACACATTATGTTTGTCATCCCTATGACTGTTAATGATGTAAAACTATCTGTTGCCTTCAGATGGGTCAGTGGCCTGAGTTCCTGAAGAGAGAAGGGAGAAGAACTTTTCCTGAGAAAAGAAGTTGCATTTTCCTATGTAAAAACCTTATAAAAAAGGAAGTTTAGGGTGCGATAATGCCTAATTCTCATAGGCTGCATCATATCCAGGGTGTGAATAGTTCGCAGGCTGCTCTATAGGCAGGGTGCGAGAATGCTTACACGTGGGAAAAACGAGTGTTTTCTTGAATCTTCTAGAAGGAGAAACTTCCATGGTGAGGTGGCATCCGAATGATTTGGATATTACTCGCTTTCATGATTTAGTGGGATCATCCTAACCTCCTCATATTATCCTCTTCAACTTATAAAAGGAGAGGAGCTCTCATGGAGAAGGGGTTCTTGAGCTTAGTTTTGGTTGGCTTGGAATTATTAGCTTGGTTGGAGTGGCTTTGAGATTTGCTTTGTCAAGATAGATTGTGAATATCATCAGATCTATGATCTCAGAATTCTTGGAGTGAAAGTGTGTGGGGAATGAAGGAAAGTTGGAAGGGACCTTACGACATCAAGGCCATGGTTGTAATCTCTCTTTCACATTTAATATGATACAGTAATATGATTCTTTCCTATAACGCTTGTTGTGTTTTATTGTATGATTCCTTGATCACATACATAGGTTTATATTGAGTTTATGCTATTGCTATCACTTTGGTTGGTTGCATTCTTTTGTAGGATCAGCATTGTATGAGCCTTGGAATGGAGCTAGGATGGCGATGGTGAGAGGAAGCGACATTTAAATGGTATGTCACTCATCCCTCTTTAGGTATTAAATTCAATATTTAAAACTTAAGGAAAGTGTCATGTTCTGGTGTGTTTTGTTCTAGATCTAGGTGGATCTAGGGAGATCATTTAGTGTCCACACCTACCGATTAGTCCGATAACAGTTTATGGGAGATGTCACCTAATTCCATCAAGTCAAGTGTCTCTAGGTATTCTTCTGAAATTATTTTAATGAAAAGATTCTTGACTGCATCATCTGGGAGGTCATGGTATTTTGATTTCTGTGCGGTATGAGCAAACCGTTCAATGTAATCCTTGAGACTCTCATCCTCTAACTATTGTATTTTTAAAATATCATTACGAGAATCCTTGGATTTGCAGTAGTATTGGTGTTGGTTTGTTATTTGAGTTTATATCTTTAACCTATTTGAACCAGGGTTAATTTATACTGGGGTTTCAACAAAGACTCTAAAACTATCGGGCCTCATAGTAAACCAGAAGGCGACACAGTGCACAAAGTGCATTGCGCAGTCTCACCCAAGATAGTCTTAATGGGTTATTGCAATACTCAGGTGTTTGCAGTCTAGGATTGAGTGGATATCTGAGAAATGTGCACTAGGAGATCTATTTAAATTATTAAAGAAAGATACGGTCATTCACAATTATGCATGTAATATAACCAATACATTCATTCACTATGCTACTATCTACTCATAAAAAATAAAAGAGGAATAAACATTCAATCACATAACATATGTTTTACCGTGGTTCACCCCCTCCTGGGCTACGTCCACAAAGTTCTGGCTCTTAAGCTCTTCTATTATGGCAGTTCCAAAACTACAGCGTCACACACTTTACAACTCCTCTCAATCGAGTAGATATCTATTATGAGGCAGACTAGATCGCACTAGGCTCCTCAACATGTGATCCAAACCTCACGGTCTACCCTCCTTACTCCTCTCTAGCTCAACAACTTACAAAATTAGTTCATATAGAAACATATTACAACTAGCTATCAAAACATGACTCCTCCTCAAGACCCTCTATAATTGCCTCTCCCTCTCTCTATGAGACCTAGGTATCTATATTTATACGTTTATGGCTCACCATCGGGTAAAATCATGAAGCTAGGTAACACTTTCGTGACAATCAGGAGTCCAAAATTTCTATCGACAATTTTTCGGCCGAAAAAATGTTGCTAGGAATTTTTTCGGCCGAAAATTTGCATGTCAAATTTAATGACACCCTCGAAATTCGTGTACAATGTTTTTTGGATGAATTATTTTCCCGTGGTAAGCATATTTAGGCCAAAATACTTTTCGTCCGAATTTTTTTTTTTTAACGGATTCCGTTAAAAACTAGGTTTCGGTCGAAAGAATATTTCGGCCGAAAACCTGAAAATGGGACTGTTTGTAGGAAATTGCAAATTCTCTCCATCTTACTTCATCTTTGGAGGTAGTGGACTCCTACAAATATTCAGAATTTAGTTTCAAAATTGATACCAACATTTTTAAAATTGAATCTACTTTCATTGGGTATAACTTGTTTTCATTTTCATTGTTTTTATCTAATTTTATTTAATTTTATAAAAAAATCACTGCACAATATTTTGAGGTGAGATTATGATTCGGTGAAATGAAAAATCCATATATCTAAAAATACACCATGGAAAATTATGGAAAATTTATATTCATAATCCTTAAACTATTCTCTTCAAAAGGGTATTTTTATTCTTTACTTTCAAGTAAAAATTAAGATACATACAAGGTGTATAAAAACTTGTCTTTAAAATCTGCAATGTTTTCAGCTTGGTCAACTTCAAAATAATCTAGAAATTATAATATTCATCCGTTACATTCAAAATTATAATCATAATAAAATAGTCTCTGTAGATTGTTGCAGTATATTTCATTTCTTAAAAACATAAGTTTAATAATAGATACATTGTTGTGGAAAACAATAACTCATTATCATTCCTTTCATATTTAAGGAACATACTGTTAAACAATTGTCAAATTGACATATCAAATTTAGATTAAAAAAATGAAAAATAGTCATTGGAAAGATAACAAAATTATTCACAAGTTTTGTTTTTACTGTAAAGTGAAATTCTAAATAAAAAAAATACTTTTGTATGCCGGAAGTTGAAGAAATTGTGAAAATACAGTTTTTTTTGTCATAAAACAAGCAAAAGTGTTACCCATCTTCATGATTTTACCCCATCACCTTATAGTGTATTACAAAAACCCTAGCCTTAATTTCGTTAGGTCTTCCATGCATGCGTGCATGATGCTCTTCCTTCCAGTTGTCACTTTCCTCATGCATGCCTTCCTTCCCAAAATAGCCTCTCTTTCTGCTTTGGCCTACTTACAATAGGCCCCCAACACTGACATGTGGCTCATCTCAAGCCATCTAGCCTCTTTGTTCTTTGTCGATCTCCTTGGTGATCACTTGGAACTTCTCCATGAGTTATGTTGTGTGAGTCTGGGACTACATAGTCTTCTCCTTGAGTGCATCCAATACCTGCACTGGAATCTCTTCATTGACCAACCATGCACATCATGCATGGGTATGTGCCATATATGTCTTTGCTTCCTCTACATGTGCAATGACCTCCGCTGCTCACTTTTGGAGTGGTTCCATTTGAGCATGGCACTCCTTTTTCTACATGTGCGCAATTATGAGTTATGCCTGCAGTTTCTTTATGTTTTGCACCCCTTTGACGCGCTCTGTGATTGACATTGTATTCTACCTCTACTTGAGGTCATGGATAACTGTGATTATCCTTTTTCCTTCCCGGTCCCACTGCTGGACCTGATGATCCTCTTCCAGCTTCATCCAGAGCTGTGTTTCGTTTTTGAACAAGTCTTCCACTGCATGGACTTATTGTTCTAGCTCTTGTATCTGCTCTGTCTCCTCCTGTTTCCTTTGATCCCATACCTCCAGTGGAGTAGTAGGTGTGATATGCTCACAAAGATTCTCAATATTCAGTTGGTATTTATCGATTGTTTTCACAATCTAATCAATCTTCTCTTTCACAGCGAGTTTAGACGTCTGTGTGGTCTTTGGAAAATTCTTGTAAGCTATGGCCACTTTTTGATCCAGTCCCTTCACACGTTCCCTCTCCTCTTTGCTATCGAGCTTGGCTTGCTCGAATACTAATTCCATCTCATCCCATTTATCTTTTACCTGTTGCAGTTCAGCTATATCTATGTGTGCATGAGACTGTACCTCCTATGTAACGCTGGCCTATAGTTTATATAGAGCCTTGGTTGTTATCCATGGAAATACCAAATGCAATTGAGCCAAGTCCTTTAGGGGTGTCTACCCCACAATATCGTCCATGCGCAACATGTTGGGTGTGACGTGAAATGTTGAACTCAGTTGTTCTATCATTTAGATTGTGTCCTTCTCACTTTCTCCCAGTTCTCCTCCTATCTATGATGCTAATGGTCATGTGTCTATGCTAATGTTGGTTTCCTGTGCTTCCCCAATATGCTTGAGGATCTATCGCATGTCTACCAACGCTTCTTCAATTCTATCCCTTTGGCATGCAGGATTCTCAAAATCCTTGAATGTGCGATATTGAACCACTTGGGCCACCATTTCTACATCGTCCTTCGTGATCGTGTATTCTGGAGGTGTTCTATGAACCTTCATATTCTTGCGCACCCCCCCCCACCCCCCCGCCTGAGTAGTTGGCCTCTTATTTGAGCCTGGATCTTGTGGAGTAGGACTTGGTTTAGTCCCCGATGCTACCTCGACCTATTTGTGTTGTACTTGGGATGCCTATGTATTGTTCTTCTTCCCCGTCTAGACTCCTGTCTTGGATGTCCCCCCTTTCTTCTACTATGGTTTGGGCTAGCATGTCCATGGTTTCTTGGGAACTCTAATTTCCTGGGGTTGTGTTTGTTCCTACCCTACCTCCTAAGTATGTGTATGTTCCTGTCTTTCCTCCTCCTCCTCTACCCCTGTAGGTATGTCTCGAGTGAGGACTCGAATCCTCCATTTGTCTTCAAAATCCTTGATGGCCATTTGTATGTCCCCCTCTGTAATGAAATAATTCATTTGTATCCATTCCTTGTTGGGGTCCGTCTGCACCTGGATACACATCACATGTCTAGTGGCCTTGAATTTGGCGATGCCTTGATAGTTTTCCACAACATGCAGTGTTATCCTCCAAATATTGGAGATGGTTTGTTGTAGGTCACAGATATATACTTCGAATATAGATGCATTCATTCTTCTATTTTTGGCATCCGAAGTGGCTCCAATCGATAAATATCTCACTCCATGATTGAGTTTGGGTCTGGTGGTGCAAAATGCATAGTTTGGTTCCTTCCATCCCATAATGGGAATCAGGATGATCAACCATGAATAATGAAATTATGTCCCCAGTTCCTGTGCATCCTTGCATTCGTCTAGAAACCGATTCAACAAATAAGGGGCCAAGCTGATAGTGGTGTCCTCGACACACTGTGTTGCAGCTGCGACAACACCTTTGGGGACTTCCTCCTTGCGATATTTTCTAAGCAGCTTGGAGGCCATAATTTTTGTGGCCATTCTTGTCTCCATGTCACTAACCCGATGGATAATGATTCTACACATCCCCCTTTCGGTGTCGTATTTATTTTTCATCTCCTCATCTAGTGTTTTCTACTTTGTTTTGTCCTCGAGGAACTGTGAGGGATCCATGCCCCATGATGGCAGCCCTGTGATGTGTGCAATGATCTCTATGTCTATTGAGATGATCTTGTCCAACCACAGATATTTTCCATGTGTGACCGCCATCAACTTCTTGACGCAACTGTTTGCATATTGGCCTCTACCAAAGTGCGGTAGGTCCAAAAGACCTAAAATATGAGTTTGTTCCAGTTCTGTTGCCCACTGGACTGGTTGATGAATTAGTTCCCCAAAGGGATCTACACCCACAATCTATAGGTATACTTTCTTAGAAAACTCTGGGAACTTGTCTATGTCCCTTACATCATGGTCTGAATACCTTAAGTTTTCTACATAACCTAAAAAATCTTATTTTACCCGTACCCCTTCTGGTATGCACGGAAAAACAATTGTTGTGGTGAGTTGTTTGCATGGTGACCTAGGTACCTTCTTCTTGTCCTTTTGTGGTGGTGGCTAACTCGATGTTTCAGCCTCCATTGGTCATTCTTCAACATATTGTTCCATTCGGCTAGTGACATCTTCCACTACTCCCTCTTGTGGGTGTTTCGAAATGGTTGTCTGTGACTCTTCTAGCTCAATTGTTTCTTCCTGATTTGGAGTCATCCCGTTGACTCTCGGGGCTTCTATGGGTTTTTATGGTTGCACTTGACTTCCTGTGTCCTCATTCTATCGACCCTTCCCCTCTTTTGGCTTATTGATTTCCATGCTCGTAGGTGATTTCTATTGGGTTTCTTCTACCATGAGTGTCGGGCTTCCTGGTGTTGTATCTAGTGATTGGATTTCATCCACATTAAGGACTTCTGGTGGTGGAGATGGTTGTTGTTCTCTTCCTTGTGATTCCGTTTGTGCTCTAGTCCTAACTCTGGGTTGTCTGGAAGTCTGGCTCGGTTCTCCTTGTTTGGGTGATGCCATGGTGGTAGGAAATTATCGTTCACCGAGCTTAGTAGCCTCTACAACCTCTGTAAACTTCACTCTCTACTTCGTATTCTCTATCGTTCTCTACCTTCTCCAACTTCTCAATAACCTTTTCTCTCTCATAGCCTTTCTTTGTACCGACATCATGTGAAGCTTGTCGAAGATGTTATCTTTATTACGGATTCAATGAACCATCGGTCCCTTCATACTTTCTATTAATTTACCTCATCATCTCCAGTTGGCATGATTAATGTGGCATCCCATTAGTTGTTTTCAGCAATCAATTCCATTAGTCTACGTCACTTAGCACTTCTTTTTCCCTAGCCGCATTTCTCAATTGTTTTTTCTTTGCATTGACCATTTGTATTGTAATATCCCTAGGCCGAACCCAATTGTAAATGTAAATACAAATGTACTTAAGCTGGTGAGTTGATTGATATCATTTTTGTATTCACCTTTCCTGTCATAGTGCGCGCATGTACTACGCAGTAAAAGGATGAAGTGTGCACATTCTAGGATACCACACACAACATCTTAAGTACGTGCAATATTATGGTCAGGGAGCCTTTGTGTATATGCTATGTTTTATATATTGGTGAGCTAGTTATTATAAGCTAGGATGCTTATATCTTGATTAGGCAGGAGAGCCTAGATGTTGAAGGCTAGTGCGCTTACTTTTGTATAGGTCTCATGATTAATATAAAATACATCGTTGCACGCAGACCAACCATAATAAAAGAGATGGGGGACTAAACTCAAATAGTTAGGGAAAGGGAGGGCCAAAAGTTAAGGAAAAGGGCTAAGCTATGGAGCTTAAGCCAAAAAGGAATATTATATCAATATTTATTAAAACATAAAGTATGGATAATTATTTTATCCTAAGTTCCAAGTTGGGGACAAGTGGGCCAAAGTAGCTCCCAACATGACAAGTGTCAAGTTGGGGACATGCATACATATTGTGGGACTTAGTTCATTTCCCATCATTCTTTCCATCAATCCTTCCATCATTCAGTCATCCAGTCAATCATCCATGAGCATTCACACACCATTGAGCTATCCTTCGTATCTTCATGAATATACATGAACCTGTATTCATAGCCATTTTGTGTTGGTGTACCTGGTTATCTTGGGAGCTAGACTGAAGAAGTGGGTTGTTAGGCCTGTGGAATATTGAAGAGGCAGGTTGTCAGGCCCGTGAGAAATTATCTAGGTGAGAGAATTGTTGGGAATTGATTTCCTGAAGGTGCTAAACTGCAGCTAAAGTAATCCGAGACTTCCTTTCTGGCTTGTTGCTGAAGCCCGGAAAGGAAGTGGGGCAGCCAAAGGACTTTTGAGCAGAGAAGGGGAACACTTCTTGGGTGGGACAAGCATGTGGGGAATGAGGGACTGTAGGTTGTTCGTTTGAGTTGGCACCTGAGACGAAGTCTTTCCTGTTGTCTATGAGCCTTTAGCATGGTTAGGAAACCCTTTACCTGGGTGGAGTTTAGTCCCAGCTCAGGGGTGACCCACTGTTGAGAGTGATGATAAGTGTAGTCTAAGGCTGGGAGGTTCGTGGAAGGTATGCACGCAGTTGGTGACATTATTATAAAGATAAGTGTCAATTGTGTGATAATTTTACATGTTGCATTGTTATATTACATGTTTAATAATTGTCTGTATGTTTATGGATATTTCATGTATATGCTACATGTATATGTTTACTGTCATTTTCATATGAATCTATGTATTCGCATTATGTATCTGTCTATTTACATTTTAGATACAGAGCTTCCACAAGAGTTCTGTGTGTATATGTTTTAATAGCATGTAGTTCGAAAAATTTATTTGGCATAACTCAGTTGGATACTGAGCATGTTACAGTATGTTCTGCTGAGAGAACAAGAGATTTCTCTCGTGTAGCATGGCCCAACCTGGGTGGTTGGGGATGTTCCAAATATTTTCTTCTTCGAGCTCGTACTCCTGAGTGTGTGTGCTCCTTTTCACGCACTGTGCCTCTAATGGTACCATTTGATCTCTTGTTTTTTTTTTTACTGCGCGGTGACTTTAAAGTTGCGGGTGGTCGACTATCCTTGTACAACTACAGTCGACTCCCATTGATCATCCCTCTGAGTTCTGTGCCTCCTAAGTCCTTCAAATGTACAAATCCCCCATCTGTGACAATGTTTAGTTTGTACGGTCCTAACCAGTGCATTATGAGTTTTCCTGGATGTTGAATGGATTTAGTGTCATACATCAACACTAAGTCTCCTTCCTTGAAAGTTTTCCTCTTGATATGTATTTCATGCCAATATTTTTCCCTTTCTTTCTAAACTTGTTGGTGGAACCCTACTAATATCTTGTCTTCCTCCATGATAATCAGTTGATTTAGCCTATCTTGTACAACGCCTCATTCTGTCATGTTCGTAATCACTGCTATGCACAGACTGGGTACCAGAAATTATAATGGCACCACTGCTTCTTGTCCATATACCAATATGAATGGCATGTGCCTTGTCAACTTCTTGCATGTGGTCCTGTATGACCACAATACTACTGGTATTTTGAGGTCCCAATCATCCCTATTGACATTATAGATCTTAGCTAGTGCATTTTGAAGGATATTGTTAAATGATTTTACTATTCCATTTTCCTATGGGTAATATGGAGTACTCTTTTGATGATGGACTTCAAATTATTTAGTCATAGCCTTAATAGTGTTGTTAATGAAGTGAGTGCCTTGGTCACTCATCAAAATCCTTGGGCAACCAAATCTAGTGATCACTTGTTCAAATAGAAAGTGTGTTGTTGTTTCTACACTGCAGTCTTTGAATGGTGTTGCTTCCACCCATGTTGTCAATTATTTTGTCACAGTGATAATGTACCTTGCTCCTGTCCTCTTTGCTAGTGGGTTAATTGGCCCCACAAAATATATTTCCCATTTTTATAATACTTGCAAAGTTACTTGTGGTCGAAATGGCATTGAGTCCCTTCGATTAGGTTTATCAACCCTTTGACGAACATCACATCTATGGAATTACTCTTTCGAGTCTCTATGAATGGTAGGCCACCATAGTCCTATGAAAAATACCTTATGTGCGATATCTTTGCCTGTGTAACGTCCTCCTATTATTCCCTCATGGGCTTCTTCTAAAATTCTTGGTCTTTCATATTCTAGCACATATATTTGCAATATGCTATATGCACCCATTTTGTATAAGTGTCTTGCAATCAATTGATAGTCTGCGGCCTAGACTGCCAGGTTATTTTTTTGTGTGGTGTTATATTCTTGCGGCACTAGTACTCAATTATTGGATGATGTCTTCAAAGTGTTCATTGATGATCTGGAATGAAACTAATTGTGCATCTGGAACGTTGTCCTCTAAATTTGTAGGTTCTTCTCCATTCATGACCCTTGATAGGTGGTCAGGTCCTGCATTCAACTTCCTTGTCTTGATTATTAATTCAAAATCAAATTCTTGAAACAATAGTAACCATCAACAAATCCCCCTCACCCCCCCAACACTGGCTTGTTGACTAGGTATTTAAGGGTTGAGTGATCTGTGAACATCTTAAAATATTTTCCCAGTAAGTTATGTTTGAACTTTTGTAGTGCGTAGACCATAGCTAGGCCTTCCCTCTCTGTAGTGTTATAGTTCTGCTCTAATTCTAACAGTTTTCTTCTCATGAATTTTATAGGATGATCCAAATCTCCTGCTCCTGGCTACGCCAAAATATCTCCAAGTGCTATGGACGATGCATCTACATGTATGTGAAATGTCTTCTCCCAGTATGGAAAGAATAGTATTGGCATTGTTACCATATTTTCTTTTAGTGTATCCAGACCGTGCTGACATTGTTCATTCCACTGAAACTTTGTATCTTTCCTTAACATCTTCTCCATTAGCGCGGTGATCTGCACATACCCTTTGATAAATTTTCTGTAGTATCTTGTGTGTCCCAATGTTGCTCTTAGTTGACAGACTATTTTTGGTGGTGGAAAGTTAAGAATTACTGCAATCTTTGCAGGATATACTAGTAAGCCTTTATTTCATACTATATGGCCCAATAGTATCCCAAACAGTGTTCCAAAGATACACTTATTGATGCTTAATGATATTTGACACTGCCTACATGTTTCTAACATTAGTCACAAGACCTCTACATTGTCTTTCAATAGACTATAGGTTGTCCAATCATCCAAGTATACCTCTAGAAATTGGTGGATAAATTCCTTCAACGCAGCTATGACTACTTTGGAAAATATTGTTGGTGCATTCTTCAGTCTAAACGGCATGACTGTGTACTAGTAGGATCCCCATTCTATAGAAAACATGGTCTTATATCTGTCTTCCTATGCTATCTTGATCTGGTGGTAGCCTGAGAATCCATCATTGAATGAGTAAACTTCGTGTCCCCCTACATTCTCCAACACTTCATTCATGAAAGGTCTAGGGAACAGGTCATGTAGGCATGCATCGGTCAACTTCCTCAAGTCAACACATATTCTTATCTCGCCTTGTTTTTTCTCCTGAACTACCATCGGGCTTATCCATTCTGATTCTTCTACTGGTTCTATGATGCCAGCTTCAAGCATCCTATTGATCTCATCTTTGAATTTTTTCTTATAGATCGGGTTTAGTCTGTATGATCATTTTGCTTCAGCTCTGAGTGGTATATTCATTTCTCCTAGCTCTCTGTCTATGCCTTTCATTTCTGTAAATGTTGTGGGGAACATATTGATGTACTCGTGCGATAACTCTATTATGATTTCTATTGTTTTCTCATCCCAGTAGTCTCCAATGCTGGCCATTTTTGGATTCTCAACTGTCCCAATGTTGACATTCTTCACCTTGATTAGTGCATAAATTACTTCTAATTATAGAGGTGGAACTTCCACTTCTCTTTAACCTTCTTCTTCCTCAATCTAAATATCGCATTGATTGTCTTTGTCTGGCACTTCTTCCTACACATGGTAGCATGACAAAAATTCTTTCACTGTCTCTCTATTCCACTGTTGTTCCTCTTTTATGAGTTCAACTTCTGGTTCCTTAATGAATATCACCCCTATTATCCTCTTAAGAGTTGCATGTATGTTGGGGTTCTCATGCTCGAATGAGAAAGTGACTATCAAATTTTGTTGCAATACCGTCCAACTCGAAGTTCTTCTACACAGTTCTTGGTCTGTATACCAGTTTGTTGGTATGCCTTCTAAGGTATATACGAAATAATGAGGCCATTCCTCTAGGGGTGTCATTTCCACAGCGCTCTGCACTTCTCGAAGTGCTCTGTTGGTGCCCCCTATCCATCGTACTTCTGATGCCGGTTACTTCTTTGTGCTGTGCCAAACCTTATGCACAGTAACCTCTTGCATTGGTACCAATCCTTGATTGTTTCCTTGTGTGTGCCCCGCCATATTGCAGGTGTGGCCTTGAGTGTTATATCGAGTGCTAAGAGTCTATGATTTTCTAACACTTCATCTGCATAACATGTCAAGAATGATTCTAGATCATTTACCCCGTGGAAATTGGTTGGTTCCCTTATCTCCGTACCTACCCATCTTACTTCACGGTCTATTCTTGTGCATCTTCTTGTGGAAACTTCGTGTAGTTTTTTTTCTAGTTCTCCAAGCCTATATCTGAGTCTGATGCACATGAAGAAATGATTCACCAACTAAGTATCCCATCTACAATTGGGTTTATGTAATCCTCATTGCACGTAGTATTTCTGTACAACTGGCTAATTTCCTCCAAGTCAAAGAAAGTAGGTTCTACAAACCTTTCCCCTTCTGATGGGTCTAATGGTGCGATGACCCCGTATTATCGTGACACAAATGTCATTTTTCATGGATTTAAATTGATTATGGATTGGTTATCAAACTCCCAATCGAGGATAAGCAATGTTGGATATGGTTTTGTGTCATCCACTTTTTCAATCACTTCGAAGTTTTCTTTAGTGCGCACTCCATCCAGGTATATTGTAACTCCTTTGAGTCTGCCAATTGATAGAACTCGGTGTTGGCTTTCTATTTTGAGCTGAACGAGTGAATATCCTAATGTGGGATCTCCCATACATTGCCATGTATTCTTTGGTAATGCATTGACTTCAGATCCTAGATCTAGTATGATATCTCCCATGTTGAAATCTATGATGTTGGCATTCAGCCTGAACTCCCTACTTGTTCTTCTCCTTGTATGTAGGTGATTGACTATTTTTTTTTCTAGTTTTCCTTTTGTCTCTATGATACATATTTCTAATATATTTTGCAATATTTTGACAGAGGACGGATCATTCAATATTTTTGCGCATGATTGCAAAAATCCTTTGATTGTACTTACTTTTCCCAGTGGTTGCGTTCCTTTGGTATGATCCAACGATGGAGGCATTTTTTACTCTCATACTTCCTTTCTCTGTTGTAGAGTTGAAGTTGATGTGGTGTCTTGCTTCAATAATTCTTGTCTGGCTTGCTTAAATTTTTCCTGCTCGTTCTGCATGTCAAACTATCCCCTTGGTTCAACATTATTCTTCACCCACTAGTGATGTATTGGCTCTTGATGGACTGATTAATTTCCTGTCTTAGCTCCTTCATGTGTAACTATGTTGATGTTTTTTTCTTCATCCCTTGTTTTGACTGAAATCAATTGACCATTCTGGTTGTTCTGATTCTTCTTTTTCTAGATCTTCACTAGTAATGTAGGACATTCTTCCGTGTCATGATCCAATGTGTGAAAATACATGCAAGTCATTGGTGGAAGTGGACATTCTCTTACATAATGTCCTAGTTGTTGACAGTTGTGACATACCACTGGTCCTCTACCTATTCCAAAGCCTCCTCTTTCTCTTCCTCCACCTCTATAGCCATATCAATCTCCTCTCGGTGAATTATATGAAGGTGCCTGATTGTACTGCGCGATATTGTACTGAGGTTGTGATGTGTTGTACTATGGTTGTGCGGTATTATATGGTTGTTGTGTAGTATTATATTGTTGTTGCGTAGTGTTGTATGAGGATGGAAATTGGTTAAAATGTGGTGCATCTTGCCCAATCATGATTTCTTCATGCACCCTATATGCATCTGATGTCTTCTCTTGCATCAAATCCATAGTTCTACAGTATTTTTCATCGTGGCCCACTGACTTGCAAAAGTTGCAATATGAACTCTTTAGGACTGTTTGGTATTTCTGCATCATTGGGTAGTGATATGGATCATGGCCTGTCTTCTTATAGATTTCACACCATAGTCCTCCTGTTGGTAATGGATTTGGGATTCCTGCTGCCATATTTTGCGTGAATGTTGGACATTCATTCTTATGGTGTCCTTTCGTCCTGCATGTGGTCCACCAAACAAATTCTTGTTTGTCCTTACTTTTTTTCTGGTTTAGCTGGAACGTTAAGTTATTTAAATCCTCCTTCATCTATTCAATGGTTGGATCCATCTGCTGATATTGGTTTTCTTCCAGTTGCAGGGTTGCCTGCAGAGCCTCTTCCTGTGTATGAAATTTTTGTTGTCACAATGTGTATTTTAAGTGTGGTAGTAGTGAATTGATGAACAAGTTCACGTGTTTCATATTGGTCATGAGATATTTTAACTTTCCTTTCATTCTCTTTAATCTCTAGTCAATATCCCATACAGATTCTCTTGGTTTCTGTCTAATTTCTATCATCTTGTTCATGTACTGGTCCTCTGAACTTAGCTTTTGAAACTCATTTGTAAGAAATTTAAGAAATTTATTGATGTCTGCAATCATTTTGGTTGTCCCTGGTGGATTGTTTGTAGCTGAACTCATATACTAATCCAATGTGAGATCCCTTAGTGTAATATTTGGCTGTGCAAGTTTAGTATCTTCATCTATGATTTGTTTTTCTTCCCATATCTTTTCACAGATAAACAAATTTTTTTCTGGGTCCTCTAACGCTTCTCCTTTGAATTACAGTAACCCAATGGTGGGATTGTGCCCGACCATCCTAAATGTTGAACTAGTAGCTCCACGTGGTGTAGATACTTAACTAGTGCTCCCTGAGATGGATCCTCCAGTTGTTGTTCCTTGTGTAGATGTACTTCTTAATGTCTTTCTTCTCCCGAAATTTGGTTGTATAAATGGTGGTTTTCTCTTTGGTGTATTAGTCATACATGGGTTTATGGGTTCCACAATGACATTAATATGGATAGTATCGCTACCTTCTCTTCCCACTCTTGGACCTCTCATATTCCTCTCATATGTTGTGTGCAGGATTTCCTCAATATTCTCCATAGGCCGGAGATCCTCTACCTCTTCTTCATCACTTTCTAGGCCTTCCCTTGCAGCTATGGCTCTCTTCTTTCTGTTCACCTTGTATTGGTAGGGTACTCCATTGTGCTTCTTTCCAATTGTTGCCATGATTTGATTGATCTGGTCGACGTCCATCATGATTGGGTCCAAGGGTTCCTCCTTTCCTTTATCCACTTCTTCTTCCATTTCTCCTCTTTCTGTCAGTGCTTCCCCCCTTCCCCCATGCATGTAGGGAATTTTAGTTGTCTGGATCCATTGTCATTACATCTTTGTTGTATAGCAGTATCTTAATAGAAGTATACAACGATCAAATATACCTTCCTTGAGGCCCGTGTAGAAAATCTTGGTCCGCTGCACTGTACGAATTGTTGTATCTACTGCAAATTTTGTTATAAATTCTGCTACAATATTGTCAAGCCAAAATCTACTGGGCGGGTGAATTTGTTATTCACATGATGTAACTAATCAATCTAAACTGAGGTTCACTCTAATTATTGGATCCAGTTTTTTGCATGGTTATCCTTTAACCTCAATATCCACTCCTGCAAAATACTTCATGGAGATCAATAAGCATGTATTTCTCAAGATATTTGTGCAATGCTACTCTAGGGTTTCTGTTATATTTCTGTGCAAACTCCAACTCCTTTGTCTTCAGTCATCTTTCGATCTCTTCTTTTTTGGGATTCCATGGTCTTAACATCCCTTTCTATCAACGTATTATTATCACCTTCTCATCATCTAATTCAGTATTCTCTTGACCCGCCTTTCACAGATCTTACAGATTTTCAACAAATCCCATCCACTCAATCCTATATTGTTCCAACTGATGAAAACAAAACCATTTGTTGGTTTGTTATCCAAGTTTATATATTTAACCTAATTTACCCAAGGTTCATGTCTACTAGGGTTCCAACAAAGCCTCTAAAACTATCGGCCCTCCTGGTAAACCAGAAGGTGACACAACACATAGAGTGCACTATGCAGTCTCACACGAGATAATCTTAATGGGTGACTGCAATACTCAGGTGTTTGAAGTCTAGGATTGAGTGGAGATCTGAGAAATGTGTGTTGAGAGTTTTATTTAAATTATTAAATAAATATACTATCATTCACGATTATGCATGTAATATAAGAAACCCATTCATTCATTATGCTACTATCTACTCATAAATAGTAAAAGAGGCATACACATTCAATCACATAACACATGTTTTACCATGGTTCACCCCCTCCTAGGATACGTCCACAAAGATCGGGCTCTTAAGCTCTTCTATTATGGCAGTTCCAAAACTACAGTGTCATGCGCTTTACAACTCCTCTCAGTTGGGTAGAGATCTATTATGAGGCGGACTAGATCACACCGGGCTCCTCAACCTATGATCTAACCCTCAAGGTCTACCCTCCTTACTCCTCTCTAGATCAACAACTTACAAAATTAGGTTGTATAGCAACATATTACAACTAGCTATCAAAACATGACTCCTCCTCAAGACCCTCTATATCTGCCTCTCCCTCCTTTCTAGACATCCTAGGTATCTATATTTATGCATTTCTGGATCACCAACCATTACATTGTATTACAAAAACCCTAACCCTAACGTCGTTAGGTATTCCATGCATGTGTGCATGCTTCTTTTTCTTCCACCTGTCTCTTTCCTGGTGCATGCCTTCCTTCCCAAAATAGCCTCTCTTTCCTCTTTGGCCTGCTTATGATAATTCTTTCATCATTACGAGAATCCTTGGATTTGCAGTAGTATTGGTATTTTTTAATAAATATAGCGCTCATGTCTTCCCAAGACCTAATACTTGACTCTCCTAACCCCATGAACCATCTTAGTGTAGAATCCTTGAGGGTGGCAGGAAAATGTTTTAATTTATGTGCATATTGCAAGTAGTTGTAGCTCCTACACAAGATGTCAAACTAAAATGGGAAGGTATCTGGGTCTTCACTACTTTTACTGTAAAAGGTAGGCAGTGCAAAGAGTGAAATGTTCTTCATTTTGACATTCTATTTGGTATCCAAAATTGGAAAACCGAAGGTGGTTTCTGTTTGGTTTCCAACTTCTTCTCTCTCGTCGTGTCTTACATGGTTGTTATCCTCTTGATCATCCATACTAATTTGGTTTCCAAAGAGAGAGTACCTAAATGTTTTTATCCTTGAAGATAACAAAATATCCCAAGGTTCATTTCCAGGAAGGGTATCCCTTCGATGGGAAGATTCATATACTATTTGGATGTCTGGGACCTTACTCAAGCTGGTTCAAACTATTGGTGCTAAAGTTTCTGTTTCAACTTGGGAAACAATTATATTGGCTAAACTACCAAAGAGAGCATTCACCTATTTAGGGTAAATTATATCTACAAAGTTAGAGTCCCTTGATGGTGGTGAAAAAACAAAGGTTGTGTTGGTTGGTTCTGATGAAGGGTCGAATGGTCTTTCCTCCTGTCCCACTATTGTTGATGTTTCAATTTTATGCTCTATAGTTCTCCCGATTTTGGTCTATTCAAAGACAACTTTAGCTCTTTGGGTTGAGATAACCCCTATTTTCTGGTATCGATCTGCAAATTTTATGGGTGGAGTGTTCCTTCCTCCAAAAAGGTTAGAAGGAACCTTGATCAAAAGTTTTGGTTTGGTTTTAACGTATCTTCCCTTTGGGTCCCTAGGTTTGTTCATGAAATAAAATAAAAAAGAAAAACTACCATTGGGTTTGGGGGAACCTGCTATAATAGATTTGAAGGTTCTTACCTCTTGTCTTAAAGTTCCCCCGCCACCAAACTAATGCTAAGGTTTATAAATGATCTACTTTCTAACTATTTTCTACCTCAACACAACTCCCCGACAGCAACGCCAAAAATCATGGGTATTCTATATGTACTAATTCCCTCAATTAAATTGTCAACCCAGGGTAAGTAAACTTAGAGTTGTGGTATTGTATGAGCCAAGGAAGAAAAGATAATGAAAGGATTGTTTATCTAAGGAGATGGTCTACCGTAGGGATCAACACTCTATCTAATTTACAATTCTACTTTCTAAAGAGTTGAATTTTCAAATCTAGTTAATTAGTAAATTCTATGTAAAGAAACCTTCAATTAATGAGCTTCAAGCAAGTCTAGAACTCTAAAATATTTTCTCTAAGTAACCTTAAACAATGGACTATTTGACCTGTCTCTAAATAAGCAAATAACAAGCAATCTATTTCAAAGATAGTTAGTCTATTCAATCTCTTTTTAAATAAACAACAACAAGTAAGCTATTTCTGAATTATTTGATCTATCTATCTCTGAGCAAGTAAGTAAGCAAGTAAACAATTACTCTATCAAAACTATTTTGACAAGTGAACTCTATTCTTAAAAAGAACTCATAACTATTTATATCTTGCAAAGAATAAATTTTAATCTACTTAACCAAAAGTAAAGGTGTTATGACTGTATTCTAATTCTAATTGATCAAAACTATTTCTATCTTGCAGTAAAAAGAAGGAAAGTATTCAAAGGTGATGATTGTGTCTTCAGTGTCGAATAACATCATGATGGCATCTGACTATTAGTGATAGTTCAAGTGGAATTAATTCAATGTTGACTTCTATAGAGAAATGGAAAGTATGGATAAGGCAATCTAAAGAAATTATTTTCATCTTAGAATCAACACTAAGTATTCTTGGAATCCATGTGATCTCTAAACATTGTGCATCAATCATTAACTGCTAGAAAGAACTCTTTTCAAAATCACTAACTCAAGCAAAGCTATAAACTCATAAACTCATAATTAAAAATCCTAATTCAAATTCACTCTGTGCAAACCTCTAACTCTTGACCAATGCCAACTAGAAATTACAACTCAAATTCATAGCTAAGATTTCATAATCTAAAATGAACTAATCTATCATTAAAAATCATACTTCAAAATTAACCAAAATGCTATTAAAAATCATAATCCAAAATCTATTTCTATCCTATCATGTTGAAGCAATATTAACGAATGAAACAGTCCTACATAGAGTAATTGAAGATGAAATTGAACTTATCTAAATTAGTACTCTGTCAAAACTATCAAATCTTAAATCAACTAATCTATCAAAGCTATGAAGAAACTAATCTAAATTAGTATCTTCCAGGGTAACTTATAGCTAGGAATAAAAAGACATAACACTATAATTAACAAGCTCCTACAATCTTCAAACAAGATATAATCATTAACAAATAACCATGGACTTCCCTCTATGATATACACAGTTCAATCAAGCAATCTTCAATTAAGGAAACAAAATTAGATAAGCAATTTGTAATTAACATACACACAAAAAAAAAAAAAAATAGAAATTCATACATTAAAGAGACAATTTCAAAATCTAAGTAAGAAACAAGATGAATGAAAATATGTATTGATATACACAATCACCCAGACCACTGGTGGGCCCCCCAATCGGTCGTGGCAACACTCCACAAGAAAACACAGATGCTAAATCAACAAAATGCTATCATTAAGCATGAAAACATAGTATAGAACAAAATCGGTGATAATGTTTGTATCAAGCAATAAAATTATGTCTCAGTCATGCCATAGGTAGTGGTATTTATAGTTGATTACAAATTGAGGGGTTGACCACTGGAAGGGTCGACCTTCTCTAAAAATAGTATACTCATTAAATGAGTTCTAACGACAACATCTTATAACAATATCATGAGCCACTCAGTGACCGCTGCAACCGTCGAATCCAATATATGTCAATCTCCATAGCTGGAGGGCATGAGGGGGAACAAAATCCAAATACTTGATTCGTCCATTAAAGGTCGCCAATGTACAAACCGCCAAATCCAATGTGCTCTGAGTGCTAGATCCCGTGTTGGATGGAGTGTTGGATCACGTGTCAGATCAATTGTTGAACGGAGTGTCGAATGAGGTACCAGATGGAGGATCATATCATGATTCCACCCTGTTGCAAGAAAACCATATGTTAGATCTTCATAAACATCAAACTAGCTGAATTGATCACACAATCATTGCAAAAATGAAAATTATACATACCTGGTGCGAATTCATGGTGAATTGATATATAAACCTTTGAGAATCCTTCAAAATGGATAATATGAAGAATAACATATGTAATATCACTTGCAAAAAGGAATTGGCCATCAAAATAAAATAATCAAAACACAAACCCAACACCCACCCTACTCATCAATGTCCTTGAAAGGATGAAGTCCATATATTTTTGGCACAACCGAAGGACCCACAACAACATGTTGTCTTAACCCATAATTTCCCCTATCAACCTCAATATATGGTTTCCACAAATATTTCCCCTTTTCAAAGGGGCATGGAAGGTACCCATCCCTGTGAGGGGACTTCTTTGAATGTTTTAGTTTTCATGTTTGAAAAAATAATCAATTTTCAAATGCGGTCCAAGAAATATGACATTCCTAAGCCTTCCCATGATTCGCCAAAAGGAACATCTTCTTCTTATCTTGGTGGCCCTCTTTAGATTGAGAATTCATCCTTTGATGCACCACATTTCCCCTGAAGTACATTCTTCAATGCATGATGCATAATCCCCATACATGGGCCACCCATAACTATAGTATTGTGTAAGACTTGGCCCAGGAACCATGTGCCATGTCGTCCCTTGAAGTTCTCCAAAGATTTCCAATGCAGTGTAAATACATTTTATCTGCCATAGGTAGGTTTGATTCCTCCGATTCGATTTTGATAACCTTTGAGACTAATCAAGTTACTCAAAGACTCTCCCATTGGGTCACCTTTCAGATCATATTGTGATCGATGGAGAAAAACATATACCGAATTGTGATTGATGAAGGAGCCTCGACTTCCATCATGCCTATTTATTTTTGGAAATCCCTTGACACTCCAAAGATTGATATATCTACTACACTATTGAAAGCAATTAATGAACACATTTTCAACCTCATGGAATAATAATCTCCTTACCCATCAACTTCGGTGGTACAACCATCTTTTTTGTTGTGGAGGTTGTCGATGCACCTCTTGAGTACAACTTGTTACTTGGGAATACTTGGTTCTACAAGATGACTACAGTTGCCTCATCGGTTTTTAGGGTCCTATGCTTCCCTCATCAAGGGAAAATAGTTACAATTGATATTTCATTTTATACCCCGAACCTTGGATTCAATGTAGGGTCTAATGTACCCTTTTTCGGTGATACCCAACAATCCTACATGAACATTGGTTCAGGGATGTTCAAATATCCTTCACTTATGGGAATATTTCCCCTTACCCCACCATATCCCACCGTAAATGTCACTCCTATCAACGTGATTTCGTCATTTACCAGTGGATCCATCAGGTATTTTGATCCTTGGGTGGTACCTTGTCTCGAGGATGTTGATTCATATGAAGCATCTATATCACTTACCCCTGTTGATATTTCCTATCAAGTGATACAATCGATGTTTATTAGATTTGATTCAAATTCCTTTTAGGATGAGGAATCTGATCTATACCCAAGGCATTCTTGGGTTGTCACTCCTCTTCTCATTTCAAATGACTTCCTATATCTTGAACTTTCATATAATGAAGCTATCATGGAGTTCATGGATTCACTTGATATGCCATGGGAGGATTTGCACCATCATGCATCTTTTCTCCCCGATTTGGAATGGTTAGAGGAAGGAATTACAAATCATATTGCCACTCGTAAGGTCCAATGGTACCATTATCCCATTATGATTCATGATGTTTTATCAAAAGGGAAGTTATAAAAAATTTTAAAAAATATACCCATTGAAATTTCATGGAAGTCATGTGTCTTGGAACACATCCTGATAGGGTCTGACTATTCACCCCAAGAAATTGAACTATACATGACCCTAGTCAAAGAATTATGCTATGTTTTTTCTTGGTATTATGAAGAGATGATTGACATGGACACCCATATTTTCGAGAATGGAATTAAGACATATGAAGGAGCCAAGTCGGTCTAGTAAAAGATCTGGCCAGTCAACCCAAAGAAAGTTTTTTCCATCAAGGAAGAGGTAGAAAATATTTTTGTATAATTTATCTATTTGGTTCCCTTGTTGAATGGGTTTCCAACATCGTATTGATCACTACGAAACATTGCACTAATAGGGTATGTGTCAATTATAGGGATTTGAACAAGGCTTATCCAAAGGATAATTATCCAACCTTATTCATTGATTATATCATCGATGAATGTGTCAATAGTGAAATATTCTCATTCATGGATGGTTTCTCTAGCTATAATCAAATCAATATCAAACCGAAATATCAACACAAGACTACCTTCATTTTTCCTTGGGGTACTTTTACTTAACAGAGGTTGCAATTTGGTCTCAAAAATGTTGTAGCCACTTTCTAGTGGGCCATGTCATACACTTTCCATGACATAAAACAAATTTTAGAGGAATACTTAGAAAATTTGGCTTCTTGTTCCAAGCACCATGAGGACGATCCAGGTCACTTGCAGTCCATTTTCATCTATTTCCACTACTATAATATATGTTTGAACCTTCATAAATGCATATTTTTTTTGGTGTCTGGGTGATTTCTCGACCTCTTTATGTCCAATTATGGTATCATGGTTGATCCCTTGAAGGTTGAGGCTATTTTCAAATTTCCTCCTCCTCATACTATCATCCAACTTCAAATTTTGTAAGGGAAGGATTTTTTTTGCATAGATTCATTGCCAATTATGCCAAGATCACAAAAGGATTTATGTTATTGTTGAAGAAGGGTGTACCTTTTTCGTGTGATGAACAATACCAATGGTCATTTGACACCTTGAAAAAGGAATTGATGTTGAATCCCTTATTGATCCCTCCTGATTTCAGCTGAGAAATTTTACTCTATCTCACAGCCTTTGAATCCACCATGGGCATGGTGCTTATCCAAGAGGAAGATTAAAAATGAGAGAAAATAATTTACTATCTTACCAAAGGACTTTCTGGTCCCAATATTTGATACTCTCATGTTGATAAGTTATCCCTGGAAATAGTATATGTTGTCCAACTTTTATGACATTACATCCTCTTGCGGAAAAACAATGTAGTTTTTTATTTCAACCCAATGCAACACACTCTCAACTATCAAATAATTGGAGGAAAGTACTCGAAGTGGATTGTCATCCTCCAAGAGTTCGACCTAGAGTTTGTTTCCTCGAATTCTAAGAAATATTTGGAATTCATAGAGTCGATGTCTAAACTTCTTTGATTTGTTGAGGAACCTATGGTTAATGACTCTTTCCTTGATGAGTTCTTATTCCTTATTGAATTGTTTGACCCATGTTATGGATATGCCTTGGTCTACCTCCAGACTTAGCGTTTCCATCCTTAGATTTCTTGTGATGAATGTTAACATATAAGGAATCAAGCTAGACACTACATTATTGTGGAGGAAACCCTTTATTGTCGGGGGGTTGATTTGCTTCTACATCGCTTCTTTATCCATGAGGAATATGAAATATTTTTGAATGAATACATGCTAGGGCATGTGGCATTCATCTCTCTAGGTTGGCCACTTCCTAGAAAATATTATGTCCTGGCTATTTCTAGCCCATGGTCCTCAAAGATTGTATGCATGCATTCAAAAAATGTCATTGTTGTCAAATATTTAGTCGAAATATGTGTGCTCATCCTACCCTACTACATCCTGTGGTGACCATTGGCCCCTTTTTCTAAATGGAGGATTGATTTCATGACATGTAGTCCTACCTCAACTAATGGTCATGACTACATCATCATGGATGTTGACTACTTCACTAAATGGGTTGAGGATCTACCTAAACTTTCCAATGAAAACATCATCGTTGCTCTTTTCATGTCAATCATATTATTGTTAGGTACAATTTTCCTAATACCATAGTGACAAACCATGGGTCCCATGTTCATAAAAATACGATGATTGAATTAACTGCTAGGTTGGGTATTATTCATGAGAACTCAACACCCTAATATCCTCAGGACAATGGCCAAGTAGAAGCCATCAATTGAGTCCTAAATACTATGATCCAGTGGAATCAAGGGAAACATAAGAAAACCTGACATCTCATGCCATTTTTAGCATTGTGGGATTACTGTAGCTCAACCAAAAATACAACTGGATTCACACCATTCCAACTTGTATATGGACTGGGGGTAGTATTATCAATTGAATGTGAAATACCATCATTCAAACTTGTCATAGAACTACTACCCAACACATATTCGAAGGAGGAGTGCCTCTTGTACTTGGATCGTCTATATGAACAATGTCATGATGCTACATTGGCCAATGAAACACACAAGAAGTGCATCAAATCCCAATATGATAAATTTTTCCATCCTTGAGTCATTTTGGAGGGTAAATTGGTCTTGGTTTATGATCAGGACCATGAAACATTAGGTGAAGGTAAGTTTGAACCCCATTGGAATGGCCCCTACATTGTTAAATGTGTGTTGAAGTGAGGGGATTATGAGATATTTGAATATGACATGACTAATCTCTTGAATCCTCACAATGGGATCTACCGTAAGAAGTATTATGCTTAGGCCATCGGCTGGATGATTCTCTATACATAAGTGTGATTTTGTTTTGGAGTGGTGTGTTTTAATTTTTACATGTAGTGAATGTATTTATTAGCTTTTTATCATGCTTTATGCTTGATTTGTATATTTCATCATCCTCCTCAATCTACATGGGATATGTTGATGATGCTAGCCATAGTACCCAAAACAGTTCCTCTACTTCTTGGGTGATCTTTTCACCCACTGAGGAGCTCATGAGTTCAAGAGGTGTCTATATTGGGCCTGCAACCAATAATATTGTAGAGTATAGTGATGTTATTGAACTATTTTCTGAAGTGCCCGTCGTTGGCATCCGTCGTCTAGTTGTTAGATTGGACTCCCAAGTTGTGGTCTCATAGTTGAATCACACATATAGCATCAAACATCTCATTCTCCTATGTAAGTATTTGAGGGTGCGTCTTCTTGAACATTACTTTGAACATATCGAGTATTTCCATGTTTCAAGAAGTTGTAATACGTTTGTTGATCTTTTAGCTAACTATGTGTTAGATTGGCATTTGTCCCATTAAATTAAGTATTTAAGCATGCATGTACATAAACATGGGTCGTCAGTCACATCATTTAAACATCCATAGGTAGTAGCTGAAACAAAATAATTTTGTGTGTATATATCTATCTATCTATCTATCTATCTATATATATATATATATATCCACAAAGTGTGATTACATCCTTCAAAAATGAGGTGCATATACAAAATTAGGGCTCTATTTTCCTCTTGATACATCTAGTGTCGACCGACTAATATCAATGTCTAGTACAAAATGGGGTGTCATTGTCTAGTTAGTCCTCATGTTGACCGCCATGTTAGCACAAGACAACCCGAGCCACGTTTTGGAGAATTTGGCGAAAGGGGTGGGAAAAAACCTTTATGTGTCACTGCAGGTGTGGTGGCATGTCATCCTCCGGCATGGGGGGGGACCCCATGGTCATCCCTTCCAGGTTGTGACGCACTCGACATAGTTCTTCATTTATACCACCTCCCTCCACTCCCAATGAATCCTCATCATTTCTCCAATTACCATCTCAGCCCCATCCCTCTGGACACTCTGATCCAACATTTACAATACATGAAATTGTTTCATCACTCATCCACCAAAAAAAAATCATATATGCTAAAAATACAAAAAAAATGGAAATATTAAAAAAACCAAAAACAAACATACCCATGGGGATAAACTCCTCCCTCATGGGGGAGTGGAAGCTCCAGATCCTATTGGAAGTTATTCCTCACATAGAGGAAGTTGTAACACACCCACGACAGGGCATAAAAATTTTTTATCCTTGAGAGAACAATACCCTCATTAAGGGGTATCTATTTAATTTTGTTCTTCCAAGGATTTCCAGCCATGACCTCCATGCTCTGAACCGAGCTCAGAACTAGAAAATATCCTCTACTAAGTCCTTCAGGTTTTTCCATTCCCCTTATAATTTCATAGGATCGTGAGTTATGACCAGACGCCAAAACAACAGGGGCTAAGACAACCACCGCATGAATTCCCCCATAATGGCAATTCTCTGAAGTTAAAAATTTGACGTCACGTGTCCCTGGGAATTTCGATGGTCCTGATTCACTTCGGGATTTTGACATTCAGAATTTTCAAACATTCCTACACCCTTTTCCTCCAAAGTACATTGTACCCGAAGTTAAGGATTGAGTGCCACATTTCCCTTCACAATCAACGGTTGTGATCCACTTTGGGACTCCATCCTTCGGGGATATCAACTCTTAACTTCTACATGCTCACTTTCTCCTGAATAATTTCACCCAGAGTCCATGCTATATTGACATGTTTCCTCCCAAACATCAACAACCCCCAACTACTTCGGCTATTTGAGCTTTGGGAGTTTCAAAATCCTACATGCTCATTCCTCCCAGAGTGCTTTCACCCAGATACAACGGATTTTTGCCACACATCCCCCTAGATTTGACGGTCTAGGTTCTCTTCATCTCTTCGGGCTTCGTGAGTTTCAACTCCTATGCACTCGTTCCTCTCGGAGTTATTTCACCCCAATATACAATGGATTCCCTCCATACGTCCCTCTGGATCTGGTGGTCCAGGTTCACTTTGGCTCTTCAGGTTTCAGGAGTTTCAATTACTGCACACTCGTTCCTCCCAGAGTGCTTTCACCCGAATACAATGGATTCTCGCCAAGCGTCCCTCTGGATCTGACAACCCAGGTTAACTTCAATACTTCAGTGTTTGGGTGATACGAACATTCCAACACTCCGTCCTCCCAGAGTACATTCTTCCAGAGTTAAAGATCGTGTGCCACGCGTCCTTCCTAACCAATGGTCATGGTTTACTTTGGGATTTCGACGTTCGACAGTTTCTACCTCTCCACACTCAATTTCTCCCGAAAGGATTTCACCTAGAGTTAATGATCTATTGAAGCGTGTCTCCCACGAATAGATGGATAAATATCACTTCAGGGCTTCACACTTCGAGAGTTGTCGCTTCATAAAATCGATTTTCATCTGGAGCACTAAACCTCCAAAGCAAAGGATCTGGTGCCACATGTCTCCTGGAGCCAACGTCTAGGATGGACTTCGACACTTTGAGACTTTAGGAGGTTGAATCACTCCTCGACTGAAATCTCCTAGAGTTGGTCGATGTCGGGTTGACTACCTCATAGATCCGACGGTTGGGATGGCTCTTCGTCATCCTCAGATTTAAGGCCTAGATTAACTTCGGGACTTTGGGACTTCGGGTATTTTACCTCCCTTATGAAAAACTTTCTCAATTCGACGAACTCACGAAGTCTGAAGGACTCAAGGGGTTAACCCCTACGCTCCATCTCATATCCAACGGTCACAATGGACCTTGGCTCTTCCGACAAAATATCGTTTGTTCATCTTCCAAACAAAGGAACCTTCCCTTTCAATGCTTTAATATCACTATTATTCTTGAGCTTTGTTAGCTCTGAAAGTCTTAATATCTTTACGCTCTTTATCTTGAACTTAACACTTGGAATAATTATTTCACACACCCCTTACGCTCATTCCTCAACTCTAGAACTTAAGTGGTTCATGGTCTCTTCCTTCCTCGCAGAGAGCCTACGCATACGTGCACTATCTCTTCTAATCTTTAACATACTCCTTCCTCCAAGGGAATCAAAACAACTAGGAGTGTTGACATGCATACATGAAACTGTGCCCAAGGTCGACGAACTCATAGTCCATAGATTTTAACTTAAGCCACCACAGGGATCGGGAATTTACATGTACAATTAGAAAATTCCATACTTGCTTAAATACACAATTTAAACAAGAATAAAGAGATACAGTACATGCACATCCATGGGTCATTCACAGTATATCCAATTTTATTACATAGTTATGGCTCAATTTCATAGGGTATGAGAATACTTGTCTATTACAGGTTGCATATGGATAACTGACTGTGGGTGTGTGCCTTTCCACCCAACCATAGGCTCAGAGGAATTCATTCCTATCACTCTGACCACCCCCATGCCAAGCCATGATATCACTAGGGAATTCACTCCATCTCTCATAGAGACTCTCTCTGTCACATTGACCCTGTGAGGTTTATTAGACGTTTCCTCAGCATCAAGGTCATGTTCAGGTCCTTCAAGTCATGTTCTCTAAACTTATTTTTGGTTCGCGCATCTCCCTTTCGAGATTACACCCTTTTCTGGTGTCTCCCCTCTTGTTGTCTGTGTGTATGTATCTTACCTTCCTTCTTTAGGAAGGTTTCCAACCTATCATGTTCCTTCTGTTAGAAGGAAGCTCAGGTTTGCAGGTCTCTGTGGTACTTTGGGCTGACAACCCATGTTTCCATTCATGGGGGTGATTGATTATTCAACCACTAGTGCTTTCCTTCATTAACTGATTTCTTTCCTCTAGAGATATCATGGTTCATACATCAAGGCTTCACCCCCCCAATAGTCAGTTATGATAAATTTAACAATAATACATTTACATCGTCCACATGACTTAACATGGTAATCCTATTTTATAATTAATTACAAGCTGGGGGAAACAAGGGAACATCATCCTTGGTGTTATTTCTCAAAAAACAGTTGTCATGCCTTTCTCATTCAGTTGTTTCATAAATATTGATCCTTCTTTATCGGTCAATTCCTTTTTTAGACCCTTAATATTCGTCACCTACTTTCAATAATTCTTAGACAACAAGCACATTAATCATAGTCTCATGCGAAAACATTGCATAAAACGTTCTAGGGAAGTTTTCTAATCTCAACATAATAATTATCTACGCAGTCTGTGGATTTATATCCACATGGTTTCCTTGTTATCTAGGCTCACTATTTTTCCTTGGCATGCCCATTGTGTACATGATCCCAATCGATATTTTACAAGAACTATCAAAGTCTCTTCTTCCTTGCGGTCACTCACCCTCCAGGCCTAGGCTCAGGCATCCCCTTCTCTGCTATACAGTCCCTTGGGTGATCCATCTTGCCTTTCCAAGCTTTTATTTCATAGGAGGAACTACCCATCATGTGCATGATCCCAATCAATAGTTTACAAGAACTATCAAGGTCTCCTCTTCCTTGCGGTCACTTACCCTCCAGGCCTAGGCTCAGGATTCCCTTCTCTGCTATATAGTCCCTTGGGTGATCCATCTTGTCTTGCAAAGTTTTTCTCACAAAGGAAGAATTCCACAGACTTTATCGAGCCTTACAGTTGAGGCATCCCTCAGACTTTCTCTACCTAGGCTTTTGTCCAGTTTTTGTTACCTCAACACAACATATTCTAGTCGATCATGGCTTACCACAGGGTTCTCATGGCTTAGAAATAGCCACTTTTCATGCTTTTATAGCTTGACAACCTTCATCTATCCTTTCTGGATAGATATTTTATTCTCACCCATATCACAGGCATACAGAAATTTCACGAGACATCATCATAAATTTTAAATTCAAAATGTTCTTGTAAATATGTCACCCAGAGATTTCCAAATTCCACACTTTGTTTTTCATATTTGTTCCGCATAGGAACCAAATTCATAATTATGTGACTTTCATTCCCATAGCGGTTTGGCTCAGCAAGTAATTGGTCTTCCTTATGGGCTTACAATGCTACCATATCCAAGATCCCTTTGCTTCTTTCACTTTCAACTTCAATCAACAAACAAATTGTTAGTTTCCCATGCACATTTATTTTTATTGCACCTTCAGAACATTATCACAAACAATTTCAGAATTATGCATACTAACAATCAAATTCACTTTCTCAAAAAGGAAATACCATTCCATGCATTCTGGCTCAGTAGGCAATTGGTCTTCCTTATGGTCTTACAATACTGCCAGATCCAAGACCCATTTCCTTCTACAATTTCAACATTCCTCAGCCAAACAAATTGTTAGTTTCATGCACATTACCTTTTCAAAATCAAGCATACTAACAATCCAAGTCATTTTCATCTATTCAAGGATACAAAGTAAAATGATACATCATCCCTTACCTGTGCATCATTTCAGCCTACCAAATGTTTTAGAATGTAATTCAGATATCAATTGACTTTAATGAATGTGCCAACATTTGTGGCCACATTCATACCCAATGTACCCTTGCATTGATTTTAATTTTCCCACACTTTACGACGAGTACTTTTCCATGGTGTGTTGGAGCTTAGCCAAGATTTTTACCATATGGCTTATTCATTCTCATTCATTGTTGCAGCAGGACTATGCTTCTGACTACAGGATGATCATGATCCCAAATCAGTACATATGAAACTACAATATTATCTTGAATGTGCCCAAGCCTTATTCCTTCATTCGTAACTAGGGTGCCAACACTCATGGCCATCCAAATTTTATTTCCTCTAACACCTGTACAATGTAAGTGGAAATATTCGAAGGTCCTCCTTCCTTACTGGGAAATCCATTGTCTGTGCTTTATGAAAACATGCATTTCCTCGAAGCAATTCCATGCAATGTGATAACTAGGAGCACCTTCATTCCCATAGAAACAGTCCCCACGAACACAGTCTAACGCAAAGTGCCAAACTCTACCTTCCTTGAATGGCCCAAATGGACTTCGTTTTCTCTCTACACTATCGATACCTATGACCTTAGCTCTATTATTTTCAGGTGCTACCCTTTCAACTCCCATGCCAGGGAACTATGATCCTAGCTAAACCCCTTCTATGCAATTCGATTGTGAGGATCCATCTTCCCCCAAATCCAACAGCTGCAAGGGATTGCGGAACCTCAACTAGCTCGTGGTTTAATTCTCCTTTCAATATCCGCAATGGCTACGGGTCATCCAATCTTTGATCAGATCCCAAACTCAAAACAAAATTATATTGAGTTTAATTTACGGGTACAGGTCCTGGCATTAATCCACTTGCATATTCCTTCCCCGCAATGAATATGAGTCATCGATCTTACCCCTAGATTGATTCTAAACCACATGATTCCAAATACGACAGTCCCAGCATATAAGTATTTGACCAAGAATTTAGACTGAGAGCAGATCCTTGATTTTCCAAATCCAACCACATAACTCAATCATAGTATGAGTTTACGTGGTATTAACGTGTGGGTTCCTTGCAGGTCCACCCACCGATCGTTCATAGATCAACGGTTCACAATGATTGTGGAATCCCCAACATGCTCGCTCTTTATCGGAGATTTCAATCTCCATAAATTGAAAAGTGCTTTCCCAACTCTTTTAATCATGGTCGTTGATCATCCACCTTGATGATATCAATGGTGTCGGTTTATTGCGGGCCATGAAATAGCATGCTCGTTAATTCCTCTTTCACACTCTACAATGAATACGAGTCGTCTGATCTATGATTGTACCCCAAAATCAAAACAAAGCTACATTGAATTTAAATTATGGTCACAGGCTCCGCTGTTAACCTGTGTGCTCATTCGATCTCCGCAATGAATATGGGTCGTTAATCTCATCGAACGATTGAAGTTTGATCCCTTAACTCCAGTGGATCTTGAAATCGGTCTGATGACTGAGATCAGTTTCCTTCCAATGAATGAATCATGTTCACTTCCTCTTTCAGGATCTTGGTTAATCTGATTCGATCAATGTTTTATTTCATGATCCTCACTATCCCGATTTGTAGTTGATCAAAGGGACTGTTATGATCTCTTAGTAAATTTTTTTGACCTTTTGATTCAACATAGATCATTTGGTTCAGATTCTCCTGCATCATACAATCAGTCTTCACTACCATAGGTTCACACCTCCAACATTCGGGTTCTCCTTCCTGAATCATACCCTACTTGGGTATCCATGGCACACAACTACCCTTTCAAAATTTAGTGCATAACATGAGACAATAAAATATTTCGAAAGGGATTCTCACCTAATCTTTTCATACCTTGAGCCACATAAGCATGGACATTTTTATACATGTTCTTAGTTTCTAACACCCTATTTCTAAGTTTTACCTCATCAACAGTGCTTTAGCAGGATTTTCACAGTCATTTCAACCATCTTTCGATTCTAGCCTTCCCATGGTCATCCTCTGCTTGAGGTTGACCATTATTGGTCACTATCTTCCTCTACAGTTCCAATTCCCTTCTATACACAACATGAATCATTATTGTAATATCAATTAAAATTTGTGTATCATAACATTCAAATCCATGGAACTTATTCAAAATGTCCTAGCATATCTTTATGCACTTTATCACATTATCCTCAAGGGTTTCCAGGAATGCAATACAGCCAATTCTGAATTTTTTCTGCAGTAATACAATCATCATCACTATGGTGTCAAAACATTTACTTTTATTAGTAAATCAACTTTCTCATTCCAAAGGAAACATAACACATAGAAAGGAGTTAGGGGCTCTCTTCTTCTCCCAATTCTTTCTACACCGCCTGAGACTTTTCATCCCATCTGAGTTATCTCTAAAGGCCTTACTGCCTTTTCTTAACATGTCCCCAACCAAACCTATTCAATCAAACATACTTATACTCTTACATCATACATGTGCATCACTTCCACATTTAATATCATTCATACCTAACTGGTATTAATATTAGGCTTCATATCAAGAAGCTTCACAATGCATTAAATCCATGCACTCAAACATACACACAAAACTAAGTATTCATCATTAGTGTTCTTTAGTTAGAGATTATATTCGCTTACATGTCTAATCTCACGGTTATAACTCATATTGATGCTACCTTATCTTTATGGAAATAACCAACCAAGGTCACTTTCCCTTTTATACTATAATAGCTAGCAAGATAACCTTCTTGCCTCAACTTCTATAGGACTTTACCCATCTCACCTTTCCTCTGGTCATGAGGAGTTATATACTTCGAGTTTAATATAAAGCAATAATTATAATGAAAAGGATCCTAATTGATCCTATCAGATTCCTTTAATCCCACAAAGGTATTAACCATTACATAATTAGCCCTCATCAGTGCCTGAGGTTCCAACTGCCCATGCTTAGAGGCAGCATTACGAACACCAGGTCATCCATCCTTCGAGATTCAACTAACCTTTATAGAACCCTGCCACCTTCATCTATCCACATTAAAATCTTATTATTAATGTTAATTAGCACATCCCTTCTCTGGTAAGAGTAGTTATCACTTTGACAAAGGGTTAAATAAATTACTCTGCTGAAATTCAATGAGAATTCCCAACATCACAGGTTCAATCTGTAGTCCTTCTCCTCAAGGATTAAATGTAGATAACAATACCTGTTTATGTGACTTGTGCATGAGCCCAAGCAGGCCAAGTGTTGTAACCATTCTCTAATACGAATTCGTAACACACCCACGACGAGGCATACAAATTTCATTCTCATTGACAGAACAATACCCTCATTAAGGGGTCTCTATTTGATTCTTCTCTTCCAGGGATTTCTAACCATGGCCTCCATGCTCTGAACCGAGCTCAGAATTGGAAAATATCCTATTCTAAGTTCTTTTAGTTCTTACATTCCCCTTATACTTGCATATGATCATGAGTTGTGACCAGACTCCAAAACAACAAGCGCTAAGACAACCACCACATGAATTCCCCTGGAATGGAAAATCTTCGAAGTTCACAATCTGACGTCGTGTGTCGTTGGGAATTTCGATGGTCCTGGTTCACTTCGGAAATTCAACATTCGGAAGTTTAAAACATTCCTACACATTTTTCCTCTGAATTACTTCATACCCAGAGTTACGGATTGAGCACCACACATCCCTTCGCAATCAATGGTTGTGATCCACTTCAGGACTCCAGCCTTCGAGAATATCAACTCTCAACTTCTCCATGATCACTTGCTCCCAGAGAGTTTCACCCCGAGTCCACGATCTATTGACATGTGTCCTCCCACAGATCGATGACCCCCAACTACTTCAGCTATTTGGGGTTCGAGAGTTTCAAACTCCTACACACTCGTTCCTCCTAGGTACAACAGATTTCTTCCATGCATCCCCCTAGATCTAACGATCCAATTTATATTTGGCTCTTCGGGCTTCAGGAGTTTCAACTCCAATGCACTCATTCCTTCTGGAGTGCTTTCACCTGAATACAATGGATTCCCACCACGCGTCCCTCTGAATCTAATAGTCCAGGTTCACTTCGGATCTTCAGGATTCAGGAGTTTCAACTCATGCACACTCATTCCTTCTAGAGTGATTTCACCCAATTACAATGGATTCCCACCATGCATCCCTCTGGATATAACAATCCAGGTTCAATTCGGGACTTCGATGTTTGGGTGATCCAAACGTTCCAACAATCCATCCTCTCGAACTACATTCTTCCGGAGTTAAATATCGTGCACCACGCGTCCTTCCCGACCAACGATCATGGTTTACTTTGGGATTTTGATGTTTGAAAGTTTCTACCTCTCCACACTCACCTTCTCCTGAAAGTATTTCACCTGGAGTTAATGATCTATCGATGCATGTCTCCCATGATTTGATGACTACATATCACTTTGGGTCTTCCTGCTTCAAGAGTTCTCGCTTCACAAAATCTATTTTCCTTTGGAGCACTAAACCTCTAAAGCGAAGGATATGGTGCCACGTGTCTCCTTGAGCCAACATCTAGGATGGAATTCGACACTTCAAGACTTTGGGAGGTTGACTCACTCCTCTACTGAAATCTCCCGAAGTTGGTTAGCGTCAGGCTGACTACCTCATAGATCTGATGGTCAGGATGGCTCTCGGGCATCATCAGATCTAAGGCCCAGATTAACTTCGGGACTTCAAGGATTTTACCTCCATTACGATGAACTTTCTCAATTCACCGAACTCACGAAGTATGAAGGACTCAAGTGGTTAACCCCCGCACTCCTTGTATCCAACAGTCACAACAAACCTTGGCTCTTCCCAAACAAATCTCATTCATTCATCTTCCAAACAAAGGAAGCTTCCCTTTTGATGCTTCAATCTCACTATTATTCCTGAGATTTGTTAACTCTAGAAGGCTTAATAGATTTTCACTCTTTCTCTTGAACTTAACACTTGGAAGAATTCTTCCGCGCACCCCTTACGCTCATTCCTCAACTCTAGAACTTAAGTTGTTCTCGGTCTCTGCCTACCTCATAGAGAGCCTATGCATATGTGCACTATCTCTTATGTGCTTTAACAGACTCCTTCCTCCAAGGGACTCAGAACGACTAGGAGTGTTGAAATGCATACGTGAAACTCTGCCCAAGGTCGACAAACTCACAGTCCACATATTTTAACTTAAGCCACCACAAGGCTCAGGCATTTACATGTACAATAAGACAATTCCATACTTTCTTAAATACACAATTTAAACAAGAATAAAGAGATACAATATAACCATTAAGGAAACATGCACATCCCTGGGTCATTTACAGTATATCCAATTTTATTACATAGTTACAACTCAATTTCACAAGGTATGAGAATACTTATCTATTACAGGTTGCATCCAGCTAACTGACTGTGGGTGTGTGCCTTTCCACCCAAACATAGGCTCAGAGGCATTCATTCTTAGCACTCTTTCCACCCGCATGGAAAGACATGATATCACTAGGGAATTCACACCATCTCTCAGAGAGACTCTCTCTATCACAACGATCCTGCAAGGTTTATCAAATGTTTCTTCAGCATCAAACTCACGTTTGGGTCTTTCAAGTCATGTTCTCTAAACTTCCTTTTGGTTCACGCATCTCCCTCTCGAGATATGCCCTCGTCTAGTGTCTCCCCTCTTGTTGTTTATGTGTATGTATCTTACCTTCCTTCTTTAGGAAGGTTTTTGACCTATCATGTTCCTTCTGTCAGAAGGAAGCTCGGATCTGTAGGTCTCTATGGTACTTTGGGATGATAGCCCATGTTTCCATTCATGGGGTTGTTTGATTATTCAACCACTAGTCCTTTCCTTCATTAACTGATTTCTTTCCTCTAGATATATCATGGCTCATATTTCAAGGCTTCACCCCCCCAACAGCCAGTTATGGGCAATTTAACAACAATAAATTTACATCATCCACATGCCTTAGCATGGTAATCTTATTTTATGATTAATTACAAGTTGGGGGAAATAGGGGTGTTACAGAAGTCCTCTATATCAACAATCTGATGGCACCACCAAACATGGAAGCCCACCCCATTGTGATCTAGATGATGACACCCTAGTACTATCCCCATGTGCTTCACCCATAACATCATCCATGGGTCCAAGGGAACTATATCATCCATCACTTTATGGGGCCTTAGTTGAGGCACCCATCCCATGAAAATCATCACTAAGAGTGATCCATAACCAAACTCTTTCTTCATGCCTCTTGTGCATCGAGATAGTTGGATTTTCATGTTGGAAAGTGTTGGAGCAGGCTATTTTGGATAAGTCTTGAGAATCACACAGGAACAGATCATGTGACATTTTGGCTAAGGACTAGCACATATGAAAAGGAGTTGGATCATATTCAGGAGTCAACATGCAAAAGACAAAAAGTAGTTAGGATTTTGGGGAAATTATTTCCACCTTGTAACCATTTTGTAATGGTCTTATCCCTATTGTAAATCAATAAATTGTAATGGGTTTTTGGGTAGAAGGGAGTCAATTATGCAAGAGTGAATAATTGGATAAGTGTTCAAGTGTTTTGAATGATGACTGAGGTTTTCAGGATTTAGGCTCATACTACAGCAAAATGGATGAGGGAGGTTTGGGTAATGTTAATTGATACATATTTTTGTAAGTGCGGTGCATAACTGTAAGGATATTGCAATGAATAAAATAAGAAGCCAATTGTTGTGGACATATCCTAGTTTGGGGTGAACCACGTTAAAAACTTGTGTCTTGATGTTTTTTTGTGTGTTATGCTTATAATACATATGATGTTTACTATTACTACACAATGATGGTAAATGTTTAGTATTATTAATATGTCACTCATATATATTGTTACGATCCTGCGCACTTAAGCTAATGATGCATGAATGAATGTTAAATGGAGTACTTTCACACACAGGGTATATTCAATGATAATTAAAGGTTAAATAATAGAAACTACACACACAATAGATGAATGGATAATGCATAAAATGGTTTTGTTGAATGCCTCACTTCCCCCCGCTGTAGAAACTTGGTTTCTGCAGCCCCTTTAGATGCCTTGGGTGAGACTTCACTTGCTTCTAGGTGATGCCAAAAGGGTTGGTGTCTAATGGTTTTGTTGGTTTATTAATGATTAATCTTGGGTCTACCCATTATGTGCCAAAAAATGGTTCTATTGTCGATACTGGGATTTGTAACTGGGGGGAATGTTTTGGAGGCCAAATAAGGAAGAGATCACATAATGGTTGAGGAAGGAACACAAATTTTTTGGAGAACAAAATAAAAACCCATGGTTGAGAGACAAACAATGGTTGCAAAGGTACATGTTTACAAATCTTCATGAAATCATTTTTGGTGAGTTTACAATAATTTTGACTGAATGGTTAGAAAGGATAGTGGAGAACGTTGGAATATTTTGAGTTGAGGTTCTGAGAAACTGGACTCATGAATTGATCAGACATTTGAATACAATAAGTAATAAAGTTTCTCGTGTAGTTGAATTTTGTTTGAATAGTATATTGGGGGGTTTCATTACAAAGTTTGCAACAGATTGTACACAATATTTATTGTCGCAAAGAAGGAATTATTCAAGGGTCCGTGCGGAAGATTTTTGAACGCAATGTTTACCTTTATAAAGATGTTGTTGTGTGACAAGAATGTTATGAAGATGGAATCTGATTTCTAGGAACCTTCGTGCACATACGGGGATTGGGGGATAACCAGAGGATGGTATGAGAGTGGAAAGAGATGAAAAGGATGAATAAGGAACAGATGGACCGAGGATCCTGAGAGAGGAAGACAATGATTCATATGGAGAGATTGAAGTATCACATTGTAGGAAAAGGTTTAAGTATAGTAAGAAGGATAATATGGATAAGAGAGAAGAGAAGCACATAGTTTTTTAGGAAAGAGACCCATGTGTAGTGCTTCAGATCACACCATACAGAGAAAGGAAGGAGAATGAAAATGATCCTTAGTGCAGTCCAATAGAAGAAGGAATTCGATCTCAGATCGAAATTTGTGTCAAAACCACGACCCCATGTGTGTCACCAAGATATAAAGAAAAAACCAGAACTTTTTCAAGAGAAATTGTAGTTAGTGGAGGAAGTCAGAACAATAGTCAGATCATTGGAAGTAGCGCAATGAACCAGAGTCAGTCAACATCATCAAAAGTAAGTACTATGCATAATACAATGGTAGGAATAGATAATACATCAAGAATGCATGAATTCCAGGGAGCGATTTTGTAAGACCCTGTTGATGGGGCTTAAATCCCATGATTCAACAACAGGAACCAAACTCACCATTGAGGCCCAATTAGAATCTGTAGCGGTTGGAGTGGAATGGTTCTCCAGATCTTACAATCTGGCCAAATGATCCAGAATCGAATCCAGAAGCCTGATAGGGCTTGAAAAATGCTCAAAAATGAAAGTGCTCAAAATGCGACGAAACATATGCCATTGCATTTGTCTCGTCTTTCTAATTCTAGTGGTATATTTACTTCGTCAAACGGGCTCCGTATGGAGAAGATATCGCGTTCTGTCCAAAAAGTAAAACAGGCAAAAAAATTGTTGACTGTGCAGTCCGTACAGTCTGTACGGATGTTGACGTGGCAGGTTCGTACAGCGACATGTGTCAGGTCTGTACAGCGACACGTGGCGGCTACAGGGAGTGACACGTGGCATGCAGATTTGGTCGATTTGGCATACGGTTGGACTAATACTGAGGTGACACGTGTCACCACTGAAAGGGTGACACGTGGCAGGGTGACGTCAGCAGCTGACGTGGTAGGCTGACTGGGCAGTATGACACTGGATGCATGGAAGACACGTGGATGCATTAGAGACTGACACGTGGCATTCATCGATTGGTTGGTAAAGGTGCCATGTGGCCCAGTCGTGGGATGCCATGTGGCACCCCGTGATTGGTTGTTGGTTCATATGTAAAAGTTTTGGTGTGGCCGGGAGTCGAACCCGTGACCTCGTGTACGGTCTAAGGACTGGCAGGGCTGGGCTAGCCACTCGCCCCGCCGGTGGTTCTTGTTACCCATTCGGCAAAAATATTATTTGAGTTTGAATTGGAATATGGTCGGTGGGGGGAGAGGGCCGAGACTTAGCCCCAGCCCTCGGTTTATCTGCATTGGCACATGACCGCAACATATAACCAACGGAGCACAGAGCAACCACTTGCGGGAGTTTATGGTTAGGGTTAGCCCTGAATCCCGAGTGGTTACCACAGGACCGGGTCCTACCTCCTTTTGGGGCGCGGTTAGAAAAGTTGGCCACGGGTCCTATGGATGCGTCAACGAGACCAGAACATAGCACGCGAAAAGGGGCCTATCCACACAACAGGGCGCGGGTAATTTGTAACAACTCGTGATTCCATGACCTCAGCCACAGGACCCGGGGGCTGGTGCGAGGAAAGGGGGGGCCAGCGCATAGCGCTCGGCCACATGGCCCCCATGCGACCAAGAATAAAGGAGCGTGCATGGATAAAGGGGATAGTGCCCAATAAAACTTTATGCAGTGGGTTTTATAACAAGAATTTGGTTTTTAATGATTAATATGCCTATTATTAGCAGATTCTCTCCATTTTTGGGGGATATTGGGCATTTTTGGAGGCCAAATTCTTGGAGGAAGTTGGAGCTGAGCAACCAACTTCAAGGCTATATAAACCAGGCCTGTTTGAGGCCATGGGAAGTCAATCAGAGCAGAGTTATGCTGGAGAAAAGCCAAGCCAAAGCCATGTTGATGCAGTGAAGCTTTTGAGAAGGAGACGTTGTCGGATCATTTCTGGGAGCTCCGGACGTCCGTTTTGCGTGTCGTTTTCTTTGCAAGGTTCTAGAGATCTAGGAGAACATGAACAGATCAGTATTGTATCCATTTGGCATTGCAGCGATGTACTTTTGAGCATTTGAATAGAAATAAAGAAGCCTCCCCCACAAAGACAAAGGCCCGGAGACGTAGGCAAAGTTGTGCCGAACTTCGTTATCAATCTACGTGTTATGGTTTGTTGTTTATTCTTTCATTTCAGATCTACAAATGTGTATATGGTTGTTATAATTCCTCTTCTTTCCTCATTCTTTCACTAAGTTTCTCAAATGGTTAATTAACGCATGAAAAATTAAAACTCAACCATAGTCATTTAAAATATCCTAGGGATCAAGTGGTATCAGATCTAGTTGACATTTGGATTTGAGTTTTGCATGATAACCAGGGAAAAGCTACAGCGTGGTGAAGGCGAACTTGTTGTAGAGAATCCAGTAATTGGATTGAGAAAAAGAGATTCTCACCGTGAGAAGATGGCATCGGAACAAGGGCTTTCTCAAGATGAGAAAGAGTTCCAAAAAACATTCCATGCTATGTTGGAGATGGTGACAGTTTTGTACGAAGATTATTTAGAACGGAAGTGACCAGTTTTGGGTAATTATTCAAAAGGCAAAAGTGAAGAGGAAGAGGACCATCCTCAGATCCCTCCTTCACCTCCATCAACACCTCTTTCTTCTCCTTCTTCTTCAATTTCAAGTTCTAAATCTAATGAGAAGAAAAATGTTCATAAGACTAAACATGAAATGCCATTGTTAAAACTTGATGTAAAATTTGAGTTGCCCATATATGATGGTGAAGTAAATGCAGAAAAACTTGATAACTGGATCAGGAAGATGGAGGTATACTACAGTGTGCAATAGATCAAGGATGAGGCCACATAAATCAAGTTGTCACCTTTGAGACTTGTAGGTATAACTCTTATCTGGTGGCAAAGCAAGCTGCAAAAAGGAACACAAGATGTGGGTAATGTATTTCCATCATGGAAGAATTTCATTTCTGCACTTAGGAAACAGTTTTATCCTTTGGGTTATAAAGAAAAAGAAATAATTGAATGGAAATATTTAAAACTAAGAAAGGGACAATCAGTGCAAGAATATACTGATGGATTTAGAAAAATGGCATTAATGTTAGACATTCCTTTGCAAACACAAGAAACCCTTATGAAGTATATAGGAGGTTTGCCTGCGCATATTAGAAACACTATTTTCATGTTTGGACCCACTAACCTTGATGAG
>ML787290.1:581427-604650 GCA_009831015.1 Picea engelmannii | reverse complement strand
TTCATGTTTGGACCCACTAACCTTGATGAGGTTTCTGTTCAAGCTACATATATTGAAGCAGGGAAAGCAGGTGTGTCAGGGGAATCGTCATTTTCAAAGAAAGATGATAAGAGGAAAAGGCATGGCAATGGAAAGAATGCAAATGTTGTGACAAAGAAGGAAGGAAATCCCTCTTGCAAACATTGCAAGAAAGAGGGACGTGATGAGGACAAATGTTGGCAGTTGCATCTCGAGAAGAGGCCAAAGTGGTTCAAAGAAAAGAAGGGAACGCAAACAGTGGAAACAATGACAACAAAGCCTACAGACTTGGGATCAGATTCAGGTGATGAATCTAAGATTTCATTGGTTGGTATGACAGGTAAATTTGGTGAAGAGATTGATTGTAGAAGCAAGTTGTTTCATATAAGGGTAATCATGTGACACACTAAGATAGATACATTAATCGACAATGGATCTCAATCTAATCTAATCTCAGAAGAATTGGTTAAGAAAATGGGATTAAAAACACAAACTTGTCATAAGCCTTACACACTTAAATGGATAAGCAATCATCATCAGATGCACATAACAAAGCAGTTCACAATCAAATTTGCAATTTCATCTAAGTATGTGGATGAAGTAACTTGTGATGTTGTGTTGTTAAAATAATGTGGAATGGTCTTAGGTAGTCCGTACTTGTATGATCGTAAGGCAATCTTCTACAGGACAAAGAATCAATATCAATTCACTAAAGAAGGTCATGATTTTTTGGTTCATGCTCATCATGTTAAAGCAAGTAAAACACTTCAAACAATGGAACAATTAATGAAGGCAATGCAAGTAAGCAACAAACCACTAATTGTTTCAAATGAAGTAATTAATCTTAAGCAAGAATAAGACATGGTTGTTGAATGGAAAATCAATCATAAGTTGCTTCAAGATAAGCTTATGTCGTGCAGATATTTCAAGTATATTAGTTCATTTGTAGCCATCTTTTTTATGATGTCATTAGTAATGTTTTCTACATGGATTATAGTGGCTTCAGTAAGATGTAATAGGGTTCAAATGGCTAACAATATACTGTTAGTTGTCATGATTGTGTTACAGTTGATCTTGATGAGACAGGTGCACAGGACAGAGTTTAGAAACAGAGAGCAAGTCGGGTGGCCTATCCTGAGCTTGTTGACTGGTCAGTAACCTTTTCGGGACCAAAAGGTCTTTTTGTGGGGAGGTGTGATCCAGAATCGGATCCAGAATCCTGATAGGGATTGAAAAATGCTCAAAACTGAAAGTGCTCGGAATGCGACGAAACCTATGCCATTGCGTCCGTCTTGTCTTTCTGATTCCGGTGGTATATTTACTTCGTCAAACGGGATCCGTATGGAGAAGATATCGCGTTCTGTCCGAAAAGTCAAATAGGCAAAAAAATTGTTGACTGTGCATTCCGTACAGTCTGTATGGATGCTGACGTGGCATGTCCGTACATTGAAGTGGAAGGTCTGTACAGCGACACATGTCAGGTCTGTACAACAACACATGGAGGCTCCAGGAAGTGACACGTGGCATGCAGATTTGGTCGATTTGGCTTACGATTGGACTAATCCTAAGGTGACACGTGTCACCACTGAAAGGGTGACACGTGGCAGGGTGACATTAGTAGCTGAAGTGGCAGGTTGACAGGGCAGGCTGACTGGGTAGTATGGCACTGGATGCATGGCAGACACGTGGACGAATTAGCGGCTGACACGAGGCATTCATCGATTGGTTGGTAAAGGTGCCACGTGGCCCAGTCGTGGGCTGCCATGTGGCACCCCGTGATTGGTTGTTGGTTCATATGTAAAAGTTTTGGCATGGCCCGGAGTCAAACCCGCGACCTCGTGTACGGGCTAAGGACTGGCAGGGTTGGGCTAGCCACCTGCCCCGCCTGTGGTTCTTGTTACCCATTCGGAAAAAATATTATTTGAGTTTGAATTGGCATATGGTCGGCGGGGGGAGAGGGTCGGGGCTTAGCCCCAGCCCTCAGTTTATTTGCATTGGCACATGACCGCAACATATAACCAATGGAGCACGGAGCAACCACTTGCGGGAGTTTATGGTTAGGGTTAGGCCTGAATCCCAGGTGGTTACCACAGGACCGGGTCCTACCTCCTTTTGGGGCGTGGTTAGAACAGTTGGCCGCGGGTCCTATGGATGCGTCAACGGGACCAGAACTTAGCACGTGAAAAGGGGCCTATCCACATAACAGGGCGCGGGTAATTTGTAACAGCCTGTGATTCCATGACCTAAGCCACAGGACCCGGGGGCTGGTGCGAGGAAAGGGGCGGCCAACGCATAGCGCTCGGCCACATGGCCCCCATGCGACGAAGAATAAAGGAGCGCACGTGGATAAAGGGGCTAGCGCCCAATAAAAATTTATGCAGTGGGTTTTATAACAAGAATTTGGTTTTTAATGATTAATATGCCTATTATTAGCAGAGTCTCTCCATTTTTGGGGGATATTGGGCATTTTTGGAGGCCAAATTCTTGGAGGAAGTTGGAGCTGAGCAACCAAATTCAAGGCTATATAAACCAGGCCTGTTTGAGGCCATGGACAGTCAGTCAGAGCAGAGTTATGTTGGAGAAAAGCCAAGCCAAATCCATGTTGATGCAGTGAAGCTTTTGAGAAGGAGACGTTGTCGGATCATTTCTGGGAGCTCCAGACTTCCATTTTGCGTGTCGTTTTCTTTGTAGGGTTCTAGATATCTGGGAGAACATGAACAGATCAGTCTTGTAGACATTTGGAATTGCAGGGATGTACTTTTGAGAATTTGAACAGAAATAAAGAAGCCTCCCCCACAGAGACAAAGGCCCAGAGACGTAGGCAAAGTTGTGTCGAACTCCGTTATCAATCTGCGTGTTATGGTTTGTTGTTTATTCTTTCATTTCAGATCTACAAATTTGTATATGGTTGTTATAATTCCTCTTCTTTCCTCATTCTTTCACTAAGTTTCTCAAATGGTTAATTAACGCATGCAAAATTAAAACTCAACCATAGTCATTTAAAAGATCCTACAGATCACCAAATTATCGATGAGGTTTTATGTTTTCTGGTGAAGGCTCTTCCTTCGGTTAAAAATATTTTTTTCTGTATTTTCTCTCAGGTGAGGCAGGTACAAGAGATGCAAGCCAATATAAACCAACTTGATGAAGATAGGACAAGAGTTTTAACTATTGGGAAGGGCTCAAGCTTGGGATAACCCACTACTCAAACATGCAGACAATGATCCTATTCCTAAGAGGCTTAGTAACAATACTTTAACCGAAAGAGAATTCAACTGTTGTCTAAGAAAGCTACTTAGCTTAAAGAAGATGCATATATGATCGAGATCAGGGTAAGAAAAATAATTCATCTACCAATACATTCATCACATAGATGAGGTAAACTACTTAGCATAAAGAAAGAAACACAACTATAATCAATGTCACAGTAAGAAAAACAATTCATCTACCAAGACATTCATCACATAGAAGCACAATGATTTACTTGACAACAAAATTAATTTCTCTTACTCATTTACTGCAACATTCATGGAACAGGAAAGGAAGTAATTCTTCTCCAACTCCAATCACATACATTTGATGAAAATAGCTTGTCTCTGGTCCAGAAGGACTTCTTAATTCGTAGCAGTCTCAAAATAATTATCAACAACCAAAATAAAAGAGTTCTTACAACAACCATTGACCCTATAACCATCGGTCGATGTTCCTATTTATAATATAAAGTCTTAACAATAATTAACGGTAAAACAAAATTTGAGCTAATCAAGAATCACCACGTGGCGCCATCATCTAACAGTCTTTCAACAGTCCATCCTAGTTGTTTCTTGAAAAGGGTGGAATCTTTCATAATCAGACCATCTGATAAAGAGTTCTTCATAGGTGTTGGCCCATGGAAACCTATGTTGCTCCATTGAAGCCGCATAGATTCCCCTGATGTCTGTTGCATGCGCCCGATGTTTTGTGAGGTTGAAGTTCAACTTCTGAAGTATGGCTCTGGCTTTGATTGAATGTCCTGCGAACTGTTGTAATTGTACAGGCTTTGCATCAGTGACCTTTTCACATTCTTCGGCCCATGATGCATCATGTTCGGCGTACCGCTTGATTATTTCATTTAGGTCGATAAACATATCGAGGGTACCATACTCAGGGAGTCCGATGTCTTTCATTATTTTATTGATTTTATCCCAATGATTTTTACATCTATCCCATTGTTCTTGGATCTCTTTGTGTGGGATTCGAGACATTTTGGCCCAGTATTCGACCGATCATTCCATGCGTTTGAGACTGCTTTTACTTACTAGCCGAATGTCATGGTCTTCCTTTTCTTGGTCTTTCTAGATTGCCTCAATAATCTAGAGCCTCTCCACTTCCTACGATGCCTTGTTATACAATCACTCCATTTCCTTACATGTCACAAGCGCCATGAGAGTGTCTTCCTGGAATTCGGCTATATTCGAGATTAACAACTATCTTTCCTTCTTGAACTTGTCGTAAACTTTACCAAACTCATCTTTTAAATACACACCTGTCTGTGCAGCACCCTTATAGTAATCAACAAGATGGCGCAAGTGTTCGAGCTACTTTTGGGTGGGGGAAAGATCCTTTTCATCTCTCTTGGCTCTGTCTTGGGCAGCCTACGAGAGGGATTTTCCCACACCAATCAACTCAGATGTATGGGCGTCTACTGTATCAATTAATTTCTCCTCAGTGACGACTATGATTGACTGATCCAGGGTGATTCTTCTCTTCTTTATAGTCTTCTGAACAATAGCTTTCCTCTTTTGATCATAGAAGATCACATAGATGTCTGCGATCTCATCTACCTGGTCTGGTATCTGCTAATCACCCCATGTGAGATTGTTTCCCAAGTTTCCCACAGTGTAAATTTGTTCGAGAGTGGGCTCTCGAACTTCTTCGTAGTTCCTTGTAGATCCAACTTCTACTTGTTGCTCACCGGGGATCTAAGTATTGGGCAAGATAGAGGTGTCTTGTATGGACTTGTCACTTACTTTCTCATCGATCTTGGAACTGTCGATTTCCTTCTGCGGAGGCTCATCACTTGGTCCTACATCTATTTCCGGTTCATCGGACTTTCATGTGTGGAGATTACCTTCAGCTTCAGCTTCCTTTTGTGGGATTCCCTTGTCCTGAACCCTAGGCCTAGCAGAGGAGACCTTTTTGGGACTTGGGAAAACTGTATTTTCGGGACCTTCTTCTTCTTGGATACACACTGGGGTGCCACAAGAAGGCTATGTGCTCTCGTCGTTGTTGTATATATGTATTAGCATGCTCAAGGGGTTGGGAACTTGTGCTTCTATTGACACCCGACCCATCTCTGGTTGAGTTGTTCCTTCTCCCGAGAGATCAATTGGCAATATCGTAGACTCGGGATTACCCGACCTATTGGTGCCATTGGCGGCTGTGAGACCAGGATTTCTAGGTTCTGTCGGAACTCTTTGGACAATCAGGATTTATGGCAGGATGCGGGTTATCCTGCATCCGTTTCATTAGTAGCTGAGACTACTGGTATAAAAGTGTGCCACTTTCTTGAGCTGTTTGATCTTCAGGGAAAACTTTTTTGTGCACCAGGGATCCCTGATGAGTCTTTGTGACCTCAATGTCTTATTAGGGGTTATTTGTTTCTTCCTCCAATTCATATGCTATTACTGCTGCAGGGTGTTGGAAAACTCTTTGAATTTCTTTCTCCAATAGCGTGGCCTGCTCTTCATATCTCAAAGCTCTAAACCTGGTTCCTCTAGGATCGACCTTCCTGGCTGCCACCATATCCCAGTCTTGAGCGTTCTCAATGAAGATTTCATCCTCAAACTAATCGTGGGAATAAGGCCAACATGGTGATACCTGTGACGCGTAAACTAATCGTGGTGAAATCGGCCAGTTTGGAACCGAAATTTGAATTGACCTAGCCCAAGTTGTTTAGCATTTGCAGTGTCTTTGACCATGCAGAAGTCGATATGGAATCCATATGGTATGAAATCCTGCTTCTTGTATTTCACTAAAGATGCATTGTATCCTTGAATGATGGTTTGATAGAAGATTTCTCCTAACACTAGCCGATTGGGAACATAAAGGGGTAATAAATGTGGTGCTCCTGTGGCGTCAAAAACCTTGATGTAGGTTTCTCCTTCGTCTAAATAATAGTGACCAATTTTGACTATGACCTTCTTTGCTTTATTTGATAATCTAGGGCATTCTCTCTTAAAGAGTAAGAAGTAAATGGGCGCAATAAAATGATCACAGATAACAGCATAGGATTTATTATACATGTTTTCCCACAAGATGTTGTAGTATACATGGACTGCGAGCTCTTAAGGGTACCAATTCAAGTTCATCCTAGCAAAATCATTTCTGGCACAGATGACGTCCAATAGATACAAATCCATGTAGAAGGCAGGGGTATCTCCTTCCTTTGGTGCTTGAGATTGTTTTATGCATGTGATCAACTGTTTGGATATGATAGCACTCCAATTGAAACCAGTACCTGAAACGACGACTGTAAAATCCAGAGGCATCCAAGCTTCCAAAAACCGAGAGTAGTCATTCTCCCCGTGTAATCTACAGAGAAGGGCCATGAGATAGGTGTATGGTTCCCTGAGATTGAACGTTGGGTACTAGCCAAAGGTTCAGTTCATGAATTTCTTGTCTTCCCTCCACCAGGATGCCAAGATTTTGCTAGTGTCGTGAGAGGCATAGAAACTCACCATGAAATCAGTTCTCAACTTTTCTTCGGACTCATTGAGTTTGTATTATTTTTGAACTTCTAATGGTAGGAAAACCCCGACACATTCTCCATTGTCATCATTAATCGAACATTTATGTGCATCGGTGTGATCAATGAGCCACTTTAATAGCTCGATGCAAGGAAAAATCAGATACGGGCTTGCCATCATGTGTAGATAATCCCTGCGAATATTTGGGAGGAGCTCATCATCGAGCTTCCTTGTATAAGGGTCGTTGTGAAGAGTATATTCAAGGGGCTCTTCTTTCTTGATCTTCTTGAAGACTTCATCCCAGCAAGGAAATGTTGTCTTTGCTCCAACGCTTGCCTTTGTATCCCTGAAAGCTGGGGGATGGACAAAGGGATCCTAGGTGATCGCCTTGATGATGGACACCATATTAGGAGTGAACTCTAATTATCTTGCAACCGTTGGGGAGGAGCTTTCTCGTATTTCTAATTCTTGCAGCTTTGGTGCCCGTGGTGATTTCCTAGTGGATGGCTTCTTTGGAGTCATTATACCTGCAATCAAAACCCCCTTTAAACACATATGAAAAGAAGCATTGGGTGAGGAAATATACAAATGAAATGTAAATCCATAAGAAAACCCATACCTATAATGCTTGCTAATAAAATTGTTTAATAGTCACTGGACTTCGGTTGCTTCCTCTGGACTGGTGGCTTTGTTCTCCTGTTGGTTCTGAATTCCTTGCTATGTAGAGTGGGATCACACAAAAGGACTCGGAATAATATGACTGGGAGATACTACCAGTCATATCAATTAGTTAATATGAGTGATAAATGCATATTTCAAAATATAATGCTATCAGATTTCTACCACTGAGACTTAACTGGTTGACAACGGAGGCACGGATGGAGATGCATTGTATCAGTGAGTTTAACGGTTCCCTTTTGATTCGCGCACAAGCTAGTGAATGTTGCACGATCTATGAATTAACTAAATCTTTGAATGTGGAGTACTTGACACAGCTAGGGGTTAAACATCACATCACATCTTAACTTCATAAAGATCGGGGATCGACTACTATTTTAGATTGTTTATCAACATTTTTATTTTCTTGATAAAACTCCCAATACCGGTGATGTTGGGATTGGTCATGTTTCGGGCGTCGGCGGTGGAACTCCTCTTTTGTGTGATGCTTATGATTACACTTCTCTGGCCAAGCCAAAAGGACTAGCATTCGGTGAAATCGTTTCAAAGACTATATGCGTAAAAGAGATACTCTTATCAGTCGACGCCAAAGAATGTCGGCATTTGACTGCTTTGACTTCCCATACAATTTTCGCTACCTTAATATTTCTCCGATGCCGAACTTCTCAAGTAATCCGGGAGAAATCTAGGTCACTGGTCCCTTGATTAGTCATGGTGTTTCTCAAGATGGTTATTAATATGCTGAAGAGAAACTCGGATATGAAACATATCAGATAAGAAGGTTATCAAGCTCAAACCACGATGAAAACAATCGAAGGTAGAAGACAAGGTGTTACCCAAAAGGAAGTGGTCACATAACTTTTAGGGTGTGTTGAGCACTCAACAAATGGCGATTCATTGGGCGAACGTAGAATCTTTGTCACATAAAAAAGGCATCTTCAGTCCTTCTTTTATTCGTTCCAACTGGATATATATATATATATATATATATATATATAACGTTTATTGTGTTGTTATTATTGGAATTACAACTTTAGGGCTTGGTCGTTTACCAGGAGGTTGTCAGGTTCCCCTTTCAGATTTTGAAAATGATAAGTACCTACCCCGATCTTCTTAGGCACCTGAAAAGGCCAAAGCCATAGGATCTGAAACTTGGAATGCTTTCCTTTGGGTTCATTTACCTTATCCCACTTTAGGACTAAGTTTCCTACTTCAAAATTCTTTTCTTTAGCCTTATGCTTATCAAACCACCTTTTCACTATCTGCTGATGAGATAAAAATTTAGACTTAACCCTTTGCCTCTCTTCCTCCAGCATGAGAAAAGTGTTGATTCTCTGTTGCATGGTCAAGGATTTATCATCGTTAGAATCTTGGGCCAATTGGAGAGATGGAAGATAAAGTCCATTCAGGAGAATGGCTTCTTGTCCGTAGACTAGGAAGTATGGGGAATTCCCTATAGCCTCTTTGGGTGTGACCCTATCATCCCATAGGGCATTATAAATTTGGTTATGCCAATTTCTATGGTTATCCGCAATTGTATTCTTTAGTATCCTCACCAGATTCTTATTGGTTGACTCTGCCACACTGTTTCCATGAGGGTAATAATTTGCAGAGTACTTGATTATGATTCCTTTGTCCAGACCAAACTCTATCAATAGGGTAGAGGAGAAGTAGGCTACATTATCAAAGACCAGAATGGAAGGAACACCAAACCTTGTAATTAGTTGTTTTTCTATAAATTGGATGACTATTTTCTCATTTACATGTGTCAGAGGGATGGCCTCTGCCCACTTTGTGAAATAGTCAGTGGTAGTAAGAATATACTTGTGCAATTTTGAATAATTGGGTGTAATTTCTCCTATGATATCTAGCCCCCATTTCTCAAATGGTCTAGACACAGTTATAGGATGAAGTGGGATTGCTTCCCTTCTCTTCTTGCCAGCACTTATTTGACAAGTCTTACAATTCCTAGCATAAGCATGAGCGTCTTTGAACAAAGTGGGCCAATAATAGCCATCTCTCAGAACCTTATGAGCGGTGGTGTTCCCTGCAAAATTTCCCCCAATGGGGCCATCATGGAGTTATTTCCGTACTTTATTGGCATCTTCATGTTCGAGACATCTCAGTAATACCCCGTCACAGTTGATCCGGAAGAGTACCGAATTGATGAGGTGATATTGTGTGGATTTTAATCGAAGGGCTCTCCTTTCTCTAGGGTTGAGGTTTTCAGGACAAGTCCCGTGATGTAATAGATGAGCCAAATCCTTGTACCAGGAGTCCAATCCTGGCAAAATGTATGCTGCTTCACCACACCACAGTGCTATTTCATTATCCCACCTTGGATCTTGGTTTGCTTGATCTTGAGATTTGACTATGAGTTTGCACAAACCTTGTCCTTTTACTAACTTGGCGGGTTTTATATCTAGATCAAATTCCTAGACTACCGCCATCCAGTTCCCTCTTATTTCTCCCATTTCTTGTTGGGTAAACAAGGATCAGACTGCGGGGTGTGGCACAATCACCTTAGTGTGATTCTTGAGGATGTACGACCTAAACTCATTTACTGCTTTATAGATCGTGTAGGCCTGCTTGTCTATGGAGGGGTAATTGAGCTCGACTCCTTGAAGGTTGGTGCTCATGAATGGCACTAGGGATTCATTGTTTTCATTGTCCTTCTGAGTCAAAATCGCAGCTAGCGATTGGTCAAAGGTGAAAGTATATAGGTTAAAGTCTCTATTGAAATTAGGACTTCGCAATACCAGGGCTCGGGATATGGCAGCTTTGATATTGTTTCTTTTCGTTCGTCATCCCACTTAAACTCAGAATCTTTGTGAATCATTTTTTTATAAGGGTTTTATGATTTTGGCGAAGTCGGGGGTGAATTTCCTTACAAAATTAATTTTCCCAAAAAAAGACTGCATAGCCTTCTTGTTATGGGGTAGCGGTAGTTGATCTATGGCTTAAATCCTTTCGAGGTCTATGCGAATTCCCGCTTGAGATATAATATGACCTAACAACTTAACTTCTTCAACACTGAAGATAGTTTTCTTAGGATTGAGTGATATACCGTATTTTTGGCATCTTTCAAAAATTTGAGTTAAGTGTTGGATGTGTTCCTCTCTATTCTTTGAATACACTGTTACACTATCTAAATACACTACCACACACTTACCTATAAGCCCACGAAACACCACGTCCATTTCCCTTTGAAAGTTCGCTCCTGCGTTAATAAAGTCGAAAGGCATGCATTTATAAGTGAAGGTTCCCCATTTGGTCTGGAAGGTAGTTTTTAATCGGTCCTCCTCTGAAACCAACACTTGGTTTTATCCTGAGAAACCGTCTAGAAGGGAGAAAATTTCCGAGCCCAACATGGTCTGTAGGAGTTGCTCCATCGATGAGACGAGATAATTGTCCTTTTCTTAAGCTCTTTTGAGATTTTGAAAGTCTATGCATAATTGGATTTCTCCTAACTTTTTTCTTACTGGAACAAGGTTTGCTACCCAGGTGGAATGTCTAACTTGGAAAATTGTCTTTGCATCTAAAAGCTTCCTTAACTCTTGATACATTAGGGGTTCCAAGGATGGGTGGTAATTTCGTAGCTTCTGTTGAAAAGGTTTGACTTTGGGTTTCAATGGGATGATGTGTTGAGTGATGCGAGTATCGTACGTTTTCAAATATTTATAGGACCATGCGAACACATTCTGGTATTGTTTGAATAATTTGAGGTAGTCTTTCCTCTCCTCTTTAGGTATCGTTTTTCCAAGATTTACATACTTTGGGTTGTCTGGGGTTCCAAGATTTATAGTTTCGTGGAGGGGGTAGGATCTACCAGTGTTTTCGTTTTTAGGTCCTTTGAATCATTCCTTTATGTCAAACAAATTCTCTAGATTTCTATCCCTTTTGGAATTGTGTGAGCCTTTGGTTTATCCACGTGTTGACCCTCCCGAGGACTGGTTTTCGTTATTTTCTCTTGGAACTCTTCATTGTCAATAGCGAGGTCTTTGAAGTTGTCTTGATTAGTCAAGAAGGTTATGATCTGTTCATCCCCTTCAAAGACTTTCCAATTAGAGATATTATTAGGTATCGATGGCTTGTAGAGCAGTTCTACAGTGAATCATGAGGCTTTGTAATCTTCTAAAGGTGAGAGTCTTGAAGTAGCGGTGGCTAAGGAGTCATCAAGGATGTTCTTCGCTCTGGGGATCGCAGTGATATTGAAGTCTTCAAAGTGTTCTATCAGCCTCTACACCTCTTGCTGGTAGTTCTTAAGATGAGGGAAGTTGCAGTGTATAGTGTTTCTCACTTGTCTAATAATGATTTATGAGTCTTTGAACACCTTTAATTCCTTGACATTAATATTGATGTCTTTATTTAACCCTTGTACCAGGGCTTCATACTCGACAGTGTTGTTGGTGCACTCAAATTCTAGCCTACAAGACAAGAAATGGCGTTTACCCTTTTGATTGATGAGGATGCACCCTGCTCCTAAACTCTTTTGTGACTTGGACTCATCAAAATAAAGGGTCCAAATTTGTGAGCAATGATTTCCATTCCAATCAGTGTTCCTCTCTTTGATCTTTTCTTCCGGAAGACCTAACACTAGGTCTTGAAAAAAGAGAGACTCTTCCATTGGCATTAGGAATTCTTCTTGAAAGATCATCTCATAGCTTTGGGTAAGCAAAACATCATATAGGAGAGGATCAAAATTTCCAAAGTTAGAATCACAAGAATAATTCCCTGGTATGGGAAAATCAGTAGAGGTTGGTTCATTTGGGGTTTCCAGTTCAGTGACCATATGTTTCAGATATCTTTCCCTATCGATTATGATCATGTTCTTATATCCCTTCAACAGTAGCCAAAGGTGTGCCCAGTATGTGCTGAAGTATCTGTTTAGTTTTTTGGACCAATCTCGGCTCATTAATAGCCCATATGCCTTAGGGATATCCACCACATTGATGTCAATCACCTACATGAAATTAGGATGAGTGGCTACCCTGATCATCACATCTTTGAGTTCCCCCATGACTTTGACCTGGATATTGTCCTGTTGTATGACATGATTATCACTCTTTAGATGTACAACACCTAATTTGTTACAAACGGCCAAGGGCATGACATTGGAAGATGCCCCAGAGTCTACCAGACAGTTGTGGAGATTCTTGTTGAAGACTTCGAATGTTAAAAGGAAAGGTGGTAGAAAAGGCCTCTCCTTCCTGCCTTTTGAGTAGGTGTTTATTGTTGGTTTGCTTGCCAAATCCATAGGGGGCAGATTCTTTTCCTAACCATCGTTGGTGGTCGGGTTTTCTATCGAACTTAGATCTTACAAAAGAAGGTCTTTCTGCTGATGGATTCTACATATGTCCATAACCGATACATTGGCTTTCACCTACTTCAAATATTCTACTACATTGTAATCTAATTTAGGAGAATCATGAGTATGGATACTTATAGTCTTTTTACCTAGAGAGAAAGGCATTCTTGGGCAATCAGGAGTTAATTTACTTTGTGAGGCATGGGTGGCATCAATATCTTTTGGGCCAGGTTGACCCTTACTACGTGTCTATACCACTGATATCTCTGTGAGTGGTGCCTAAGATTTAAACAGATCATCCAAAGACATGATCACATCAGGATCCCATATTAGCATGGTCGTATCTTGTGGTGGGTCAGCTTCTTCCTAATCGACAATGTTAAAGGATGAACTACTGGATGGTTCGGTTAGAGAGATTTCACCCATAAAACAATTGGCCATTAAATTCATGGTGTGGACCCACTGAGGACATTCCCTTTCTGAGTGGTTCTCTTGGTGATATGTACAAAAAGAATCATATGTGGCATTCCCTAAGTCAATGTTTAGGTTGGTTGGGGGAGGCTGAATTTCTTTGAAAGGATGGTTTCTTTTAAATAAAGGCTTATAGGGTCTTTGGCCTTGGTTTCCCTCACCCACATTTATTTTCATATCTATAATATCATTTGATAGTTTCTTGACCATGCGTTGCAAGTCTTCTATATCTCCATTACCCTTATCGAGAGTTGGTTCAACCAGCTTCCCCGGTGGTCTAGTCAAGAGGAGTCCTCTCCTGAGAGGGGGTTGAATTTATTTTCTCGCTAGAGATGTCTGGCCTTCTTTACACCCTTTCATCTAGAACTCTATTGTCTTGGTCTCTTTGAAATTATCTGCAAGGGTTTTCTTAGTGGCTCTTTTAACGAACATGGAAATAGAGGCTGGAAGCACATTGGCATAGACCTCGATTTGCAACTCTTGAGCTGGTTTTTCCATGGGCTGAAATTTGTTTAGGATAGTCATGAATATTTGACTGAAATCTTTGACCCTTTCCTTTTGGGTCACGGTGGCTCTGAATTAATCGGCCATAAGGGCTCCCATGGTAGTTTCTTCAACAAATTTGTCTAGGAAATCCTTTTGGAACTTAGTCCAGCTGGTTATGGATCCTACTGGTAAGTTAAAATACCAAGTGGAAGTCGAGTTCTCAAACGTGTAGGGGAAAATCCTGCATACCACGTCTTCATGTTGAACGTTCATAAGCCTGATCGCAAGTATGAACTTCTTGATATGATATTTGGGCAATCCTGAGGTTTCAAGATCATATTTGGGGAGCAACTTTTTTGGGTGTCGAGGGAGATTGTGTACTCATCCAGGGACGACCACGACATCCCCGTCCAACCAAGGTTGGTTGTCTTGAAGTGGAAATTCCCTCTCCTCCTCTCGACCATTGTTCTCTTCCATATCTTCGAAGTCAGAGTCAGGATCTTCCTCTTCTGAAAGATCGTTAGGTTCGGAGATGTCGTCGACTAGCATCTCGGGTATGAGTTCAAGGGGTTTTTGGATTTCGATGATCACGAAGTCTATTAAGTCTTCGACGGAGTGTATGAGAAATTCGTCGAGAGTGCTGATTACTAGTCTGGTTTGTTGTTTTCTTCAAGGGAGGATGGGAGTGAAGGGCAACGCACCGATTTTCCAAGTGTAGGCTCTGGTAATCCTTCTAAACTGATTCACTTCCTTGTGAGGGATGGTGTAAGGTATTTCAGGGTGAAGATATCCTTCCTCGGAGTGGGGTGAGTTATCCACTTTGAGAGTACTCAGTAAAGGTGGGATGTTTGTTGGATGACTAGCCATGCATGTCGACCGTTACAAATCTATAGGTTGTTTGAAATATCATATAACTTACATATTCAACCATTCATTCTCAGTGCCTCCTTCTAGCGCCAATTTTGTTGATGGGGTTGAAATACCCTGATTCAACAACATGAACCAAACCCTACTGAGGCCCAATTAGACTCTGTAGCATTTGGAGTGGAATGGTTATCCAGATCTTAAAATCTAGCCAAATTATCGATGAGCTTTTGTGTTTTCTGGTGAAGGCTCTTCCTTAGGTTAAAACAATTTTTTTCTGTATTTTGTCTTAGGTGAGGCAGGTAAAAGAGATGCAAGCCAGTATAAACCAACTTGAAGAAGATAGGACAAGAGTTTTAACTACTGGGAAGGGTTCGAGCTTGGGATAACTCGCTACTCAAACATGTAGACAACGATCCTATGCCTAAGGGGATTAGTTATAATACTTTAACTGAAAGAGCATCCAACTACTATCTGAGAAAGCTACTTAGCAGAAAGAAGACACACATATGATCAAGATCGGGGTAAGAAAAATAATTCATCTACCAAGATAGTCATCACATAGAAGCACAATGATTTACTTTCACCAGTTTAAGCAAGGAACATCAAAACATTGTACCATATAAATTGACATCATAATTAATTGCTCTTACTCATTTACTGCAACATTCATGCAACAGGAAAGGAAGTAATTCTTCTTAGACACAAATCACATACATCTGATGAAAATAGCTTGTCTTTGGTCCATAAGGACTTCTTAATTAGTAGCAGTCTCAAAATAATTATCAACAACCAAAATAAAAGATTTCTTACAACAACCATTGACCCTCTAACCATCAGTTAGTGTTCCTATTTATAATATAAAGTATTAACATTAATTAACGGTAAAATACAATTTGAGCTAATCAAGAATCGCCACGTCGTGTCATCATCTAACAGTTTTTCAATAGTCCATTTGAGTTGTTTCTTGAAAAGGGTGGACTCTTTCATAATCAGACCATATGATAAAGAGTTCTTCACAGGTGTTGTCCCATGGAAACCTGTGTTGTTCAATTGGAGCCGCATATATTCCCCTGATGTCTGTTGTGTGCGCCCAATATTTTGCGAGGTTGAAGTTCAAATTCTGAAGTATGGCTATGGATTTGATTAGATGTCTTGCGAACTTTTGTACTTGTCCAGGACTTTCATCGATGACCTTTTCACATTCTTCGGCCCATGACGCATCATGTTCGGCGTACCGCTTGATTATTTTGTTTAGGTCCATAAACATATCGGGGGTACCATACTCAGGGAGCTCAATGTATTTCATTATTTTATTGATTTTATCCCAGTAATTTTGACATCTGGCCCATTATTATTGGATATATTTGTGTGGGATTCAAGACATTTTGGCCCAGTATTTGGCCGATCATTTCATGCGATTGAGACTACTTTTACTTACTAGCCAAATTTCGTGGTCTTCCTTTTCTTGGCTGATCCGTTGGATATTTTAATGACTTATGGTTGAGTTTTAATTTTGCATGCGTTAATTAACCATTTGAGAAAACTTAGTGAAGGAATGAGGAAAGAAGAGGAATTATAACATCCATATACATATGTGCATATCTTAAATGAAATAAAAGACAACAAACCATAACACGCAGATTGATAACGGAGTTCGGCACAACTTTGCCTACGTCTCTGGGCCTTGTCTCTCTAGGGGAGGCTTCTTTATTTCTGTTCAAAAGCTCCAAAGTAAATTTCTGCAATGCCAAATGGCTACAAGACTGATCTGGTCATGTTCTTCCAGATCTCTAGAACCCTGCAAAGAAAATGGCATGAAAAACAGACGTCCGGAACTCCCAGAAATGGTCCGACAGCGTCTCCTCCTCAAAAGTTTATCTACGTCAAAATGGCTTTGGCTTGGTTTCCCTTTAGTATAACTCTATTATGAATGCTCCTATGGCTTCAGAGCGTCCAAAAACCCCTATATGGGCTCTTTCGGCTCCTCAATCGGTCGAAAAACGAAGAAGTTAGACCTCCTAGAAGTCTTCCCCTTCAAGCTTGTTGTCTCTACATCTACAAATTGCACCCTTGTTCCATGAACCTGGAGCAAACGCAATAAATAGTGTGAAAACCCAGCACCGGGTGCAACCACGCCAATGGTGCAAACCATAGGACGGTTAAGGGCACGCCAGCCCCTAACCGCCTAGGCACCTGGGCATATGGATCATAGGACCTTGCGCTATAATAAAAAGGGCCAAACCATTACAAAACTGTTTAACTCCCCCCGCACTCCAGGTCATGGTCATATGTAACGTTGGCATATAGCCGTGGGCTAAAACTTAACCATTCAAACCATATTTAAAATCCGCGCGCATTCTATATACATGAACGGTGGTTATATGTTATGTGGCGCGCGACCAAGGGCTGGGGCTAAGCCCCGGCCCGGTCGCGGCCCAAACTTGAACCATATACAATATTAAATATAAAACTCACCACTTACATAACAAGAAACGCACGGTGGCATGCTGGCTGACCACTCCTTGCCATGTCGTTCCCCGACCCGGAGGTCACGGGGTCGACTCCCGTTAATAACAAAGTTTTAACCATACATCAAGTGACACGTGGCACCCAGAAATTGGGCCACGTCAACAAACCATTAACCACCAATGGACACATGTCAAATAACCATTCGACCACACCTGCCAATCATCATCTGCCACATCACCACCTGACACATCATCGTATGGTCTGTACGGCCCTGCCACGTCAGCCTGTACGGACTGTACAGACTGTACAGTCAGCATCATTTTTTTACCTGTTTGTCTTTTCGAATAGATATCTTCTCCATACGGAGCCTGTTTGACAAAGTAAATATACCACCGGAATCAGGAAGATGAGACAGACGCAATGGAACTAGTTTCGTCGCATTCTGAGCACTTTCATTTTTGAGCACTTTTCAAGCCCTATCAGGCTTCTGGATCTGATTTCGGATCACACCTCCCCACAATAAGACCTTATGGTCCCCAAAAGGTTACTGACCAGTTAACAAGCTCGGGATAGGCCACCTAGCTTGCTCTCTGTCTCTGAACTCTGTCCTGTGCACCTGTCTCATCAAGATCAATTGTAACACAATCATGACAACTGACAATATATTGTTAGCCATTTGAACCCTGTTACATCTGACTGAAGCCACTATCATCCATGTAGAAAACATTTCTAATGACAGCATCAAAAAGACAACTGCAAATGAACTGATATACTTTAGATATATGCACGACATGAGCTTATCTTGAAGCAACTTATGATTGATTTTCCATTCAACAACCATATTTTGTTCTTGCTTAAGATCAATTACTTCATTTGAAAAAATTATTGGTTTGTTTCTTACTTGCACTGCCTTCGTTAATTGTTTCATTATTTGAAGTGTTTTATTTGCTTTAACACGATGAGCATGAACCACATAATCATGACCTGCTTTAGTGAATTGATATTGATTCTTTGTCCTGTAGAAGATTGCCTTACAATCAAATAAGTATGGAATACCTAAGATCATTCCACATTCTCTTAACGACACAACATCACAAGTTACTTCGTCCACATACTTAGATGAAATTGCAAATTTGATTGTGCATTGTTTTGTTATGTGCATCTGATGATGATTGCTTATCCATTTAAGTGTGTAAGGCTTATGATGAGTTTGTGTTTTTAACCCCAATTGCTTAACCAATTCTTCTGAGATTAGATTAGATTGAGATCCAATGTCGATTAATGTGTCTATCTTAGTGTGTCGCATGATTACCCTTATATGAAACAAGTTGCTTCTACAATCAATCTATTCACCATTTTTACCTGTCATACCAACCAATGAAATCTTTGACTCATCACCTGAATCCGATCCCAACTCTGTGGGTTTTGATGTCGTTGCCACTGTTTGCGTTCCCTTCTTTTCTTTGAATCACTTTGGCCTCTTCTCGGGATGCAACTTCCAACATCTATCCTCATCATGTCCCTCTTTCTTTGAATGCTTGCAAGAGGGCTTTCCTTCCTTCTTTGTCACTGCATTTTCATTCTTTCCATTGCCATGCCTTTTCCTCTTGTCCTCTTTCCTTGAAGACGACGATTCCCCTGACACACCTGCTTTCCCTGCTTCAATATACGTATCTTGAATAGAAACCTCATCAAGGTTAGTGGGTCCAAACATGAAAACAATGTTTCTAATATGCGCAGGTAAACCTCCTATATACTTCATAAGGGTTTCTTGTGTTTGCAAAGGAATGTCTAACATTAATGCCATTTTTCGAAATCCATCGGTGTATTCTTGCACTGTTTGTCCTTTTCTTAGTTTTAAATATTGCCATTCAATTATTTCTTTTTCTTTATAACCCAAAAGATAGAATTGTTTCCTAAGTGCAGAAATGAAATCCTTCCATGATGGAAATACATTACCCACATTTTGTGTTTCCTTTTGCAGCTTGCTTTTTCACCAGATAAGACTTGTACCTGCAAGTCTCAAAGATGCCAACTTGATTTGTGTGGCTTCATCCTTGATCTGTTGCACACTACAGTATACCTCCATCTGCCTGATCCAGTTATCAAGTTTTTCTGCATTTACTTCACCATCATATATGGGCAACTCAAATTTTACATCAAGTTTTAACAATGGCATTTCATGTTTATTCTTATNAACATTTTTCTTTCCACTAGATTTAGAACTTGAACTTGAAGAAGAAGGAGAAGAAGGAGGTGTTGATGGAGGTGAAGGAGGAATCTGAGGATGGTCCTCTTCCTCTTCACTTTTTCCCTTTGAAGAATCACCCAAAACTGGTCGCTTTCATTCCAAGTAATCTTCGTACAAGACTTTCACCATCTCCGACATAGCAAGGAATGTTTTCCGGAACTCTTTCTCATCCTGATAAATCCCTTCTTCCGATGCCATCTTCTCGCTGTGAGAATCTCTTTTTCTCAATCCAATTAATGGATTCTCTGCAATAAGCTCGCCTTCACCACGCTGTAGCTTTTCCCTGGTTAACATGCAAAACTCAAATCCAAACGTCAACTAGCTATGATACCACTTGATCCGTAGGATCTTTTAATGACTTATGGTTGAGTTTTAATTTTGCATGCGTTAATTAACCATTTGAGAAAACTTAGTGAAGGAATGAGGAAAGAAGAGGAATTATAACATCCATATACATATGTGCAGATCTGAAATGCAATAAAAGACAACAAACCATAACACGCAGATTGATAACGGAGTTCGACACAACTTTGCCTACGTCTCCGGGCCTTGTCTCTGTGGGGGAGGCTTCTTTATTTATGTTCAAAAGGTCAAAATTACATCGTTGCAATGCCAAATTGCTACAAGACTAATCTGGTCATGTTCTTCCAGATCTCTAGAACCCCGTAAAGAAAACGACACACAAAACGGATGTCCGGAGCTCCCAGAAATGGTCCAACAACGTCTCCTCCTCAAAAGCTTCTCTGCGTCAAAATGGCTTTGGCTTGGTTTCCCTTCAGTATAACTCTATTCTGACTACTCCTATGGCTTCAAAGCGTCCAAAAACCCCTATCTGGGCTCTTTCAGCTCCTCAATCGGTCGAAAAACGAAGAAGTTAGGCCTCCTGGAAGTCTTCCCCTTCAAGCTTGTTGTCTTTGCATCTACAAATTGCACCCTTGTTCCATGAACCTGGCACACATGCAATAAATAGCGTGAAAACCCAGCACCGAGCACAATCGTGCCAATGGTGCAAACCGTAGGATGGTTAAGGGTGCTCCAGCCCCTAACCGCCTACGCACCTGGGCATATGGGTCATAGGACCTCACACTATAATAAAAAGGGCCAAACCATTACAAAACCATTTAACTCCCCCCGTGCTCCAGGTCATGGTCATATGTAACGTTGTCATATAGCCATGGGCTAAAACTTAACTGTTCAAACCAACCGTTCAAACCATATTTAAAATCCGCGCGCACTCTATATACATAAACGGTGGTTATATGTTATGTGGTGCGCGACCAAGGGTTGGGGTTAAGCCCAGGCCCGGTCGCGGCCCAAACTTGAACCATATACAATGTTAAATATAAAACTCACCACTTACATAACAAGCAATGCACAGTGGTGTGCTAGCTGGCCACTCCTTGCCAAGTCATTCCCCGACCCGGAGGTCACGGGGTCGACTCCTGTTAATAACAAAGTTTTAACCATACATCAAGTGACACGTGGCGCCGAGAGATTGGGCCACGCCAACAAACCATTAACCACCAATGGACACATGTCAAACAACCATTCGACCACACCTTCCAATTAGCATCTGCCACATCACCACCTGACACATCATCATACGGTCTGTACGGCCCTGCCACATCATCTTGTACGGACTGTACAGTCAACATCATTTTTTTACCTGTTTGGCTTTTCAGACAGAACGCGATATATTCTTCATACGGAGCCCGTTTGAAAAAGTAAATATACTGACATAATCAGGAAGACGAGACAGACACAATGACACTAGTTTCGTCGCATTCCGAGCACTTCCATTTTTGAGGATTTTTCAAGCCCTATTAGGCTTCTGGATCCGATTTCGGATCATTGGCCTTTATGGATTGCCTCAATAAACTTGAGCCTCTCCATTACCTATGGTGACTTCTCATACCATGGCTGTGTTTCCTTACATGTCTCGAGTGCCATGAGAGTGTCTTCGTGGAATTTGGCTATATTCGAGATTAACAACTATCTTTCCTTCTTGAAATCATTGTAAACTTTACCAAACTCATATTTTAAATGCACAGTTGTCTGTGTAGCACCCTTATAGTAATCGAAAAGATGGCGCAAGTGTTCGAGCTCCTTTTGGGCAGCGGCAATATCCTTTTCATCTCTCCTAGCTCTTTCCTAGGTGGCCTCTGAGAGGGATTTTCCCACACCAATCCACTCCGACGTACAGGCATATGTTGTATCGATTAATTTCTCCTCAGTGACCACTATGATGGACTAATCCAGGGTGATTCTTCTCTTCTTTGTAGTCTTCTGAACAATAGCTTTCCTCTTTTGATCATAGGAGATCGCATATATGTCTGCGACCTCATCTACCGGGTCTGGTATCTGTTGATCACCCCATGTGAGATTGTTTCCCAAGCTTCCTACAGTGTAAATTTGTTCGAGAGTGGGCTCTCAAACTTCTTCGCTCTACCTTGTATATCCAACTTCTACTTGTTTCTCACCGGGGATCTGAGTATTGGGCATGATAGAGGTGTCTTTTATGGACTTGTCACTTACTTTCTCATCGATCATGGAACTGTTGATTTCCTTTTGCGGATGCTCGTCACTTGGGCCTACATCTATTTCTGGTTCATTGAAATTTCCTGTGTGGATATTACCTTCAGCTTCAGCTTCCTTTTGTGGGATTCCCTGGTCCTAAACCCCTAGCCCAATAGAAGAGACCTTTTTGGGACTTGGGGAAAAGGTCTTTTCGAGACCTTCTTCTTCTTGGTTCCTCACCGGGGTGCCATGAGAAGGCTCTGTGCTCTCGTCGTCATTGTATATATGTATTAGCATGCTCAAGGAGTTGGGTGCTTGTTTTTCTATCGACACCCGACCTGTCTCTGGTTGAGTTGTTCCTTATTCCGAGAGATCAATTGGAGATATTGTAGACTCAGGATTACCCGATCCATTGGTACCATCGATGGTTGTGAGACCAGGATTGCTAGTTTCTATCGAAACTCTTTGGATGGTAACTAAAATTCTGGGACTTATGGTAGGATGCAGGTTATCCTACATCTATTTCATTAGTAGCTGAGATTGCTGGTATAAAAGTATGCCACTTTCTTGAGTTGTTTGATCTTCAGGGAAAACTCTGATGCACACTGGGGATCCTTGATGAGTCACTGTGACCTCAATGTCTTCTTGGGGGTTATTTGTTTCTTCCTCCAATTCATATGCTACTTTTGCTTTAGGGTGTCAACCAACTCTTTGAATTGCTTGCTCCAATAGCGTGGCCTGTGTTGGATTACTGAGAGGGGGGGTGAATCAGTAATAGAGAAATTTAATCCCTTTTAACCATATAATCCAAGTGCTATATCAATGAAGCATTATTACCCAATAAATGCAGAGTAAATAAGAAATGAACAAATGAACAATCATACACATACACAGTACACCAGTGTTTTATGTGGAAACCCAAATTGGAAAAAAACCACGGAATGCTTTTTCTTAGATGTCTTGAAGAATTACATTCATTGGAAGCACCAACTTCCTTTGTTTTCCAGCTGCAACTAGAAGGAGGCTCCAACCCCCTAGTTTCTCAGGCTACAACTTGAGGGAATCTCCAACTCCCCAAATCTCTGGCTACAACCAGAAGGAGGCTACAACCCCCAATGTTCTCCGGCTACAACCGGAAGGTGGCTACAACCATCTGTCCTTGCCCCGTCCTGCCACCCTGAAGTAGAAGTAGAATGATGGAACCACTGTCACACTATCACTGTGAGATATACCGATGTAAACCTGTACCGATAAATCTGAACCATGAATCAACCATGCATCAACCTATAATCAACCTGTACCATAAACAAGTGCATCAACCATGCACCAACCTATAATCAACCTGTACCATAAACAAGTGCATCAACCATGCACCAAACTGTAATCAACCTGTACCATAAACAAGTGCATCCAACCATGTACCAAGTATG
>ML787290.1:537407-572645 GCA_009831015.1 Picea engelmannii | reverse complement strand
CTTCACTTTATTATTTACCTTTTAAAATCTCTTAAACCACTTTGATTACTTTGACCTTTTGGGGCTTCTAGATGACATATGAGGGTCCTCCAACTTCGTAAGGCCATAACTCTCAAACCGTGAGGGGTTATGTGATGTTATACATACCACCAGAAATGGCATGACATGTACTATCCATATAGAATAGTATTATCTGAAAATATATCATAACTCATACCATTACCCATCAAACAAACTTGGGTCCATTACCCAAACCTGGAGTCTCCAACTTCTCATGGACATAACTCTCTAACCATGAGGAATTATGTGACGTTCCACATACCACCAGAAATGACATGACAAGAAATATCCATCTAGGATATTTTCCCTGAAAAATTCACTTTCCTTCATCTCATTATTCCATAATTAAGCATGGGTTCTCTTACTCCACAAAGCATCTTTCCGTGAGGGCTTTCACCATAAGGGGACCACTTTGGAGTTCATCCATATTTACTTCTTATCAACCATGACAAAACAATAATGAGTCATATTTACATCAAACACTATTGGGTCCATTACCCAAAACTTTGTGCTACGGTTCTTTCTTCAAGGGTTGACATCAATGACAACCAACCTTAATCAACAGCCTGCTCTTCATAACTCAAAGCTCTAAACCTAGTTCCTCTAGGATCGACCGTCTTGGCTGCCACCATATCCCATTCTTGAGCATTCTCGATGAATATTTCATCCTTAAACCGATCATGGGCATAAGGCCAACAAGATGATACCTATGACGTGTGTTGTAGGACCAATCCCATGGGATCGTGTTTGCGAAATCGACTAGTTTGGAACCGAAATTCCAATTGACCTAGCCCAAGTTTTTTAGCATGTGTGGTGTCTTTGACCATGCAGAAGATGATATGGAATCCATGTGGTATGAAAGTCTGCTTCTTTTATTTCACTAAACCTGCATTATATCCTTGTATGATGGTTTGATAGCAGATTTATTCTAACACTAGCTGGTCGGGAACATAAAGGGGTAATAAATGTGGTGCTCCTGTGGCGTCGAAAACCCTAATGTAGGTTTCTCCTTCGTCTAAATAATAGTGACCAATTTTGACTATAACCTTCTTTGCTTTATTTGATAATCTAGGGAATTCTCTCTTAAAGAGTAAGAAGTAAATGGGCACAATAAAATGATCACAGATAACAGCATAGGATTTATTGTACCTGTTTTCCCACAAGATGTTGTAGGATACATGGATTGCGAGCTCCGAAGGGTGCCAATTCAAGTTCATCCCATGAATCCATGTATAAGGTAGGGGTATCTCCTTCCTTTGGCGACCGATCTTTTTTTATGCATGTGCTCAAGTGTTTGGAGATGATATCACTCCAATTGAAACCAATACCCGAAACGACTATTGTAAAAGCCAAAGGCATCCAAGCTTCCAAAAACCGGGAGCAGTCTTTCTTTCCATGTAATATGAAAAGAAGGGCCATGAGATAGGCGTATGGCTCCCTGAGATTGACCATCGGGTACCATCCAGAAGTTCGGTTCATGAATATCTTGTCTTCCCTCCACCAGGATTTTAAGATTTTGCTAGTGTTGTGAGAGGCATAGAAAATCGCCACGAAATCAGTGCTCAACTTTTCTTTGGACTCATTGCGTTTGTAGTATTTATGAACTTCTGATGGTAGGAAAACCCCAACGCATTTGCCATTGTCATCATTAATCGAACATTTATGTGCATCAGTGTGATCAATGAGCCACTTTAAGAGCTTGAAGCAAGCGAAAATTGGAGATCGACTTGCCGCCATGTGCAAATCAGCCTTGCGAATGTTTGAGAGGACGTCGTCATCGAGATTCCTTGTATCAGGGTCACTGTGCAGAGTATATTTGAGGGGCTCGTCTTTCTTGATCTTCTTGAAGACTTCTTCCCAATGAGGAAACATCTTCTTTGCTCCAATGCTTGCCTCTGTATCCCCGAAAGTTGGGGGTTGGACAAATGTCTCCTTGATGATCACCTTTATGATGGACATTGGCTTAGGAGAAAACTCTAATTGTCTTGCAACAGCTGGGAAGGAGCTTTCTCCTATTTCCGATTCTTGCAGCTTTGGTGCTCGTGGTGATTTCCTAGTGGATGGCTTCTTTGGAGGCATTATACCTACAATCAAAACTCCCTTTAAACACATATATAGAGCAACATTGGGTGAGCACATATACCAATGAAATGTAAATCCATAAGTGAACCCATACCTGTAATGCTTGCTAAGAAAACTATTTAATACTCATTGGACTTCGGATGCTTCATATGGACTGGTGGCTTCATTCTCCTTTTGGTTCTGAATTCCTTGTTGTGTAGAGTGGGATCACACAAAAGGAATCGAAAGAATATAATTGGGAGATACTACCAGTCATATCAATTAGTTAATGCGGGTGATAAATGAAGATTTCAAAATATAACGCTATCAGATTTATGCCACAAAGAGTTAACTGGTTGACGACGGAGGCGCAGATGGAGATGCATTATATCAGTGAGTTCAACGGTTTCGTTTTGATTCATGCACGAGCTAGTAACTAATGCATGATATACGAATTAACTAAAGCTTTGAATGTGGAGTACTTGACACAGCTAGGGGTTAAACATCACATCACGTCTTACCTTCGTAAGGATCGGGGATTGACTACTATTTTATATTGTTTATCAACATTGTTATTTTCTTGATAAAACTCTTGATACCAGTGATGTTGGGATTGGTGATGTTTCAGGCATCGGTGGTGGAACTCCTCTTTTGTGCGACTCTTATGATTACACTTCTCTTCCAAAGATGAAAGGACTGGTGTTCGGCGAAATCTTTTTGGAGACTATATGTGTAAAAGAGATAATCTTATCGGCCGACGCCGAAGAATGTCGGCATTCGGCTACTTTGACTTCCCATACAATTTTATCTACCTTAATCTTTCACCGATGCCGAAATTCTCAAGTAAGTCGGGAGAAATTTGGGTCGTTGGTCCCTTGATTAGTCGCGGTCTTTCTCAAGATGGTTTTTATTATGCTGAAGAGAAACTCGGATATGAAACATATCAGATAAGAAGGTTATCAAGCTCAAACCATGGTGAAAAAAATTGAAGGTAGAAGACAAGGTGGTACCCAAAGGAAGTGGTCACGGAACTTTTAGGGTGTGTTGAGCACTCAACAGACCCAGAGAAACATCTATTTTTATGTAAGATGTTATGGAATGTGAATAATGTCCAAGATGAGAAAAAAAATATGGCACAATTAGAAATGACATTTATAGGTCACACACTATTATGATACATGAATTACTAGACTACTACATCGACATGACAATCAAAGACATTGGTAGAAATTGGACAATCTTTATTAAAGGAATTTCGAAAGTCGAAATATGAATCATAGTACATCATAGAGATGAAATAAATTAAGAAAATATGATTGAGATAGTTTGGGATTACGATCATAGGTTTAAATATGTGATGGGTAGATTAACATTCCATATTCATGATGAACAACATAGAGAATGGTCTATTGCAGGTCTTTTTTTTCACATTCATTGTTCTCTAACATAACAGAAGGTCATGTCACATCCAGAAGCATTAGAAATTGCGATGAATTTAGAATACTCTAATATAGGATATGGCGTAGGGATGGCACATGTTTATTCACTGTTGGATATGCTAACGATTCAATTGTCAGAACTGATGAAAGGAAAGGAAAAGCGTGAACAAGTTTGGTGTGTTACATGTAAGAAAAAATGCCATTGTAAAGACGAATGCCCAACATTTGCGTAGTATATGGATACAGGGGCACTGAACTCATTGGCAAGAGGAGTGGGTTATTGAAAAATATGCAAGACATGGGAACATCATCTGACTACTTTTCCATTATTTCAAAAGTACCAGAGTACACTTAGGAATTTTTTCTATAATTTTTGCAATTTTGTAGGGCATGATGAGAAGGATTGGCGTGCTTCAAATTAATGAGAGAGTGCACTTCAGATGCATACAGAATCGAAGAAGAAAATTCTACAGTAGAAGGATGATTTCCACATCATGATAATCTAAGAGGATTTAATAAGGGAGGATGAGGAGGATTCAACAAAGGTCGAAGAAGAGGAGGATTTGGTAGAGGAGGAAGAGAACCAATAATTTGTTATCATTACAATCAATTGGGACATTTGGAAAGATACTAGCTGAATACTTTCATGACATGCATGTACTGCAGAGCATGGGACCATGCAATGGAGGGTTGTCCTCAACTAATAAAAAAATGATAGGCAAGAGTGAACCAAAACCAGAACTAGAACCCAAACATATAGATGATAGCAGCCGGGGAGAGCGATGATCAACCTAGAATAATGGAATTTTCACATGGAGGAATCAAAACCATAGAGGACATGACATATCAAGGGAATTAAATTCACCAGTGGTTAAGGAAAGCAAAGGATCCATTACCATTTTTTGATCTGAGAAAATAGAAATATACTTACCAATAAGGAAGAAAAGAACTGATGGGAGAAGACTGGATAACATCAACTTCAACTATGCCACCCTTGTATGATCAACCACCAGTGTTTGATATTCCTCTAGTCTATGGCCATACAAAAAATAAAACTGATAAGGTAAATACTTTGAATATATTCTTAAGGATTTGTTTAGATTTAATGAAGGATGAATCTACATTGAGTGGTCTGCATAGAATGATTCACTATTTTTCCCAAGAAAAAGAGAAACATTTCACATATAGATTAGTTAACCAAGTGAATAGTAAGAAGCGAACAAATAGGGAGTTCCTTCTTAGTGCGTAGATAGGAGCTTATGAAATCGAAAATATAATTCTGGATTTAGGCTCTAATGTAAATGTTATCCCAAGACAAACTTGGGAGATGATGAGACAATCAAAGATGATTTTTTCACTAATCTAGTTGTGATTAGTGAACCAACATAATATCGTTCCATTCGGAAGGTTAACAATAGTTAATGTCAATATTGATGGAGTGCACAATGTAGTAGACTTTGAAGTGATCGACATAGTAGATGGAAATACACCATATCTATCACTCTTGGGACTTGATGGGGAATTTGATAATCAAAAAATCATTGATCTAAAGAAGAGACAAATGGTATTCAAAGTAGAAGACGTAAAGGTCATTATGTTGTTAGACCCCATGGAAGGGAAAAGGTATGCATAACCAACAAAGAGAAAATAGATTGATAAACTGTATAATATGACTATGCGGATGGATGATTACATCAATCCTATAGATAAAGGTGTACTCATTTGGAGGAGTATTAGCTCATGTGCTTCAGACTTAGAATATGCTATGGATAATTGGCAGCAAAGACTGTATGAAGTGTCAACAAGGAAGTGTGCTCGAATTACCCACGCATTGAGATGGATGGAACCAAAATAGTCAAACCTTCAAGGTATAGTGGAATAAAACCTATAGAATATTCTATCTATGAGTTTGAAATGCAAATTCTATATCAGAAGAGACTCTTGGCCTTATATGTCACACTGAAATTAGCTTTAGCAAGATGGTGGGTTGCGCACAAAGATGGCATAAGATATTGGCAACAATGAAAAAGGTTATTACAAGTCATATTAGGTATAGAGAATGAAAGTATCCTACCGAAGTATAGTGGATTAAGTTGTCCAATAGATCATATTATGAAGTGTAATGTGCAGTGGAGATCAGAACCAAAACAAGAATGGGCTCACTTATTTGTGCATACTCCAGACACAATTCTTAAGAATTGGTACATATAACTAGAATTGTGCAGAAGGACAAGAGATTGGGAAGAATTAACTAGGAACTTCAAGGTAACGTTCATTTTTTAAAATAATAATCCTTTGATTGACTCAACCTTATAGGTTATCAAGAATAAGATTTTTTCATCAAAGAACTTGTTGAGATCAATGCCTTTGTATAATGCACCTAGAACCACTACAACAGTTGAATAGGTCTTGCATTGTTATGATGTCGCAGAAGAATCCCAAGATGAAGAAGATCCAAGAAAGTTGCATATATCAGAGACTAAAGGGGAGCGTGCAGTAGAAGGACCAAAAAATGAATCTGTAGTATATGTCAAGCCCCTAAGAATGTGCAAAGTGAACATTGGTATAGAGGAAAAACCTAAGTTTGTTAACATAGGAGACCACTAAACTGAGGAAACAACTTTTGGAATTTTGTTGGGCCATGTGGTGTGTAAATAGGGATTGTTAATGGACCCTACAAAGATAGTTGTGATTGTTTATTTTCCACCACCAACTTCAGTGCGACATATAAAATACACATTAGGTCATACAAGATATTATAGAAATTTCATCAAAGGATATGCGTAGATCACAACCCCTACATAGAAGTTACTAAAGAAGGAAGTGAAGTATCAGTGGAATGACAAATGTTAAAAGAGTCTGGATACACTAAAATAAAATATGGTCACCATGTCAATCTTAGTATTTCTTGACTAGAGCAACGAATCTCATGTACATGTGGATGCATCATCTATAACTTTAAGAGAATATTTGGCACAACCAGGTGAAGGAGAGATAAACCATCTAATTGCATTCACCAATAGGAATTTATCATCTATAGATAAAAACTATACTACAATAGAATGAAAAGGTTTGGCAATGGTATATTCCTTATAGAAGTTCAGACATTACCTACTTGGATCTCACTTCAATATGTATACATACCAATCAGTGTTGCGATACCTAGTGAACAAGCCAGTGTTGGGTGGAATAATATGCAGGTGGCCACTATTGTTCCAATAATATGACTATGAGGTGATCGTGAAACCAGGAAAGTTTAATTCAGGACCAGATCACTTGCCGCACATACTGTTAGGTGAAGATGCGGGGAACTTCGATGAAAGTTTACCAGATGTGCACTTGTTTGCAATTTAGATGGTGGATGACTATTTTCCATAGATAATTTAGGCTTTTTTCATAGGATTAGCTACATAAGACTTCACAATGGCACAAAAGAAGCAACTCATAGCGAGGGAAGTAGAATATTAGCTGATAGGAGAAAATATATACAACTTAGGCACAGATGGTATTCTAAGACGTTTCATATTGGAACTTGAAAGCAATATGGTGTTGTTAGAAGCACATGAACGGGTTGCAGGAAGTAACTATGCAAGAAAGGAAACAAATCAGAAGATTATGTGCATAGGATTATGGTGTCCTACACTTCATAAAGATGCTAAATAATCTTTCCAGAGTTGCAACATCTGTCAAAGACTTGGGAAACCTTCTATGAGGGATGAAATTCCCTTGGTTCCACAAGTGACGTTACAAGAATTTGAAAAATGGGTCGTATATTTTTTTTTGACTGATTAATCCAAGTGAAAGATGATCAAGAGCTAGGTACATCACTATTGTGACATACTATTTAACCAGATGGGTCAAGGCAGAGCCAGTTAGAGACTGCAACGTGGAGACAATTGCAAGATTTTTGTTTGAAAATGTAGTAATAAGGTATGGATGCCCAAGGATACTTATGAGTGATCAAGAAACTCACTTTCTGAATAGGATGGTTGAAACATTAACAGAGGAGTTTCAGATCCATCATCAAAAGAGAACATTGTACCATCCTTAAGTAAATGGCACAATAGAAGCTTTCAATAAGATTCTAGAACATGCAATGACAAACGTTTGCAACGTAATTCAGGATGACTGGGAATTGAATATTCTAACAATGTTATGGGAATATGGGACTACAAGAAATAAGTTGACAAGACAGACTCCATTCAGGTTGACCTATGGACAATAAGTTGTTACATCGATGGAATTCATAGTACCGAGTTTGCTCATTGTTGCAATGACAAAGATTACATATTTAGGCACAATGAAAAAGAGATTGTCATAACTTATGGAATTAAAATAATACCATTTCGTCGTCGGTTTTCATCAATAGGTACAAAATGTGTGTGAGAAATCTCGGCTTGATAGACATATCAAAACTAAGAATCTTCAGATAGGAGACATAGTATTAATCTATAACAGTAAGTTTCTACAACATCCAAGGAAGTTCCATATGCATTGGTTAGGTCCATATGTGATCAGATATGTGACAAAGGTAGGTGTTGTTCAATCAGAGAAGTTGGATGGAGAAGTTTTGGAAGGATTGGTTAATGGTAGCCAACTGGAACTATACATGGATAGGCATGCTTCCACGCTCTATTCTGAACTATGTATAGTATGTACGACAAAAATTGTATCATAGTGTATCATAGCAAGAAAACATACAATAAGAAATATCAATAAAAAGTGTGTGAAGTAAGAGACATAACGTTGGAAGGAAGCATATAAGTATTGTTCAAATAGTTAAACAGATAACATCACAAATATGAAGTAAATAGGGAGGATTCATGTGCAGGAAGGAATATTGTAATGTGATAGAAGTAGATGAAGAAAGAAGGAAAAGAATTTAAGAATATCCATGACGAGACATGTAATAAAGAGTAAACATGACGACAAAGTAGTGGCACCACGTAACCATAAATCAAGATCATAAAGAATATTTCTATAGGTTGGAGAATCTAACAAATAATTCACCAAGTATACAGAGTTGATGAAGTGCTAAGGAAGGTAATGAATTCTAAGGCAAGTAGGATTAGACTGTAATTTTTGGTGTGAATGAGTTTAGAAACAACTAGAAACCAAGGGATAAAAGTAGTTGAAGGGTTGAATGGGTAAAAGTTATTGTCATTTTCATTTCTATAGAGAACAATGAAAGTAGAGAGAATAAATCCAAGGAGAGATAAATAAGTTATTTGCTTAGATCAATGATACCACCTAAGGAAGAAATGGCATCTGCATTAGCACCGAAGAAATAACACAACAAGTGACCAAAATTACTGGTATAGGTAGAGACTCTAGGAGCATCAACATCAGAGCCAAGTTCAACCAACTTTCCAAGATATTAAATACCTCCTAGGAATCCGTCAGTGAATCCATTCCACTTACATAAGGAAGCAAAGTATCTACCCGTGGAGCCATAGATTCCACTAGGAGTAATAGTCGAAGGAGACATGTTAGGTGCAATGTCGAATATGAAGTTTGTGGATCATGCCCTTCCCGATGAGAAGAAGTTCCTAGAATTAGCCCCAAACAAATATTTGAAGGAATCCATCGACCCAAAGAATTCATTTATTAGAGTTTAGCCAAATACGTGGGCAACAGGATTGGAAAAATCGAGAATCCTCAATTGTTACAAATTCCGCATTTTGGTAGGAGCAACAAGATAAATGCATGTGTGAAGATGTTGTTAAGTTTCATTCATAACATATACCTATGCTTGGACATACCTGAGTCTATCAAACCAAATTTGATCACGTGGATCACAGGGTTTCCCATAGTAGGAGAGGACCCATCAATATTGTCACTAGACAAGTTCAATGAAAAATCCTTGGTAGAGAAGATGAAGGAGAAGTTTGGTACATTCAAAGAAGCATGCAGACTCAACGAAGAAAGAATAAAAAATGATTGTTTCAAGTTTATAATGAAAATTTTATCTTGCAAATTGTTGAGAAATTTTTGCAGGCATCAAGTGCCAGCAGGAGTGATAGAAGCGATAGAAACTTGTGTCGAAGGAAAGCAAATGAGCTGGGAAAATTTCTCGATCAACTAGTTTCAGCTAGACTACAAGGAATCACAAGACAAATGTATGGATTTTCACTATGCATGGTTATTGATATTAATAGAACTAATAGCATGGAGGGAGAAAGAGGACTCACAATTTTTGTTAGCGACCAATAAACCATGTTTGGACACAAGGTACACGAACGTGTGGCATATTGCACACAAGGAGAGACAACTAGACAACATTATTTGTTGGAGATACTTCACACACACCTAGGATTTATTTTTTCCTAAGCTTTTTCGTATGTTTATTAGTCATTATTTAGTCTCCTATATCATTGCCATCTAATGCAAATTGTCCTTGTGATTATCACCATAATAGCACATTACTCATGATTCCCTGATGTCCTCCTCACTTCACTCTATTTCAGTCAGTTAACTGAGGACTGAGAGACTAGTTAACTCATACTAGGTGGCAGTTTACTCCCGTAACTACCAGTGTGTTTCCATATCACTCTAGACCACCACTATGGTGCAGTGGCTTCTCCTAAAGTGCACATTAGTTGTGTTATACAAAGTACATCATGTGTAAATTATCATTCATTCATTTGGTTAATAGAATTATTCCATTCTTTCTCTCTTGTTTCTCTCTTTTCTCATCTTCTACAAACTGTGTATGTATTTTTTCTAGCTAGATATTATCTGTGCAATTTCATCCACATTTACATGGTATCAGATCTGAAGGATTGCTAGGAAAAAGACACACCGGATTCTTTTTGTAGGTACCGAAGATTGAAGACAACGAAAAATGGAATTTCCAAAAGAATTCATTCTTACACCGTACAATTTATTTGCATGGAAGGAGAAGATGATAGTTCATCTTCGAAGGAGGGGATTATACAGGTTAACCATGGACATAGATACCAAACTCGCATCAGCCATAGAAAAATCCAAGTATCTGAATCGAATGGATGAAGTGTTTGGAATTATTTGCAGTCTCATTTCTCTTGAACTCCTCTTTCACATATCCTCTTGTAAAACCCCTAATGAGGCCTGGACCACCATGGAAGGGATTTTTGGAAAATAGGAAGAGATGAGGGGACACATGCTTGAGGTGGAATTGCTCACTTTGGATCCAAAAACCTTCAAAAATCTCCAATATTTCTTTACCAAGGCTTGCAGGGTTGAGAAATATAAGGAGGAGAAAAAATGGTTCTTACCATTCTCTCTAATCTTGGTCTAGAATACTCAGTGTTTTTATCCACATTTCATTCAGTTAGGCTCGCCTCTGGATATACCTGCAAAATTCCTTCTCTTGAGGTCTTTATCGAGTCTCTGACGCAAGAGTAGAACAAGCTCATCAATATGGGAAAAATCAAAGGCCCAAAGGTGCATGCACTTGTTGTACAAGATGGTAGAAATAATCCAAATCATAAATATAAAGACAAAGACAAAAGGAAGGCACATGCAAATCCAAAGAAGGAAGGGTACCCAAAACACTTCAACGATGCCTCCGGATCGAAAGGTAGAAAGGAAAGAAAATGGGAGAAATGCACTTACTTCCATAATGGATTCCATCCAAAATCCGCATGTATGCAAAAAAAATATATATTAAATGATTTATTATCACCTAAAATGTGCTTATGAAAATTTCTAAGGGGCACTGATTTAAGACTCATGTAAATTAGCGTTAATTACATCGAAAGGCGTATACCTATTGACAATGAGCACAATTAATCAACTTTTAATCTAAAATTCTAATCTGATGGTTAATAATTGAAGATGCTGGCACATTCTTAGTCGTCCTCCCAAATCAATGAATGTGATTTACTCTTCATAACTTCCTTGTATTTCTGAGTGTATCCGTTACCCTGTTTACTTTTTAACATTTACCTAATCATATTAAGAAATTACTGTAGCACTATATAATTGCCACGTTTAAATGATTAACCTTTCAGATTACCATTTAGATTTCCTCAACTGTCCAGGCGTTTCATTTTCTGGCTACCTGTGAGTTTCATTTTCTGTCTTTCCTCACCTATCTGCGCGTTTCATTTTCACCAAGGATTTCAGCTATCCGCCCTTTCGACGTTCTCAGCCGCGAGTTAGCGGCTGTGCTAGTTAAAAGGCTTATGGATTATTGGATAAAGTGAATTTTATTTGTTGTGGTTGAGGGTTCATCTCCACATCTTCGAGATGCACAACTTACCTGCCACATAACATCACATGTTAGCTACAATATTAAGTCAAAACCAACATACAACAAAAAATTATTATTATTTGGCTTAATAGTTGTTGGATTGTTAAATCAGTTTATAAGTTGTTTTATTAAAATATTGGCTCTCGACCTATATTTTATATTGGCATACAATCAAGAGCCAGGTCAATATCACATACGAGTTCAACCTCCACATGTCGAGCACCACAAACTGACACATAAATCAATGCATGTTACAAGCCCAGCGCCAAGCTTGCAAGGGTAGCCATTGGCTCACATTGTCGAAACATGATGTAACCATCAACAGTTTTAAACAATAAAGAAAAGTGATTCTTCGTGAATGTAGGATAAATCTCACGAAATAAAGCAAATAAGAACTAAAGTCTGTTGATTGTTTTTAGTTCGAGCTGCCAAGGAAATTCTCGATGAATGTTAATGCGTCAAGAAATTAGTGTTTGGAAGGATTTCTTGCATAGCATATGGATGCTTGAAGACAGTTGGCGTCATGGTGGATGGATGGTAGTTTTCTTTAATAGATTGAAGGTGTCGGGTGTTGAGGCTGGTATAAAACATCGACAGTCAGATGCAACTCAAGTTTAAATCGATATACATGCAAATGAAGCTAAGTTTGGCGAGCACACTTCTAGGAAAGGGACCATCGAAGGAGCCTACTGACCATGAAATAATTTTTAATAGCGCCATGCATTCAAAAGGAAAATGTGCAGGTGGCAAAGGAACAGGGTCAAAATATGGTGCGCCATTCCTATTTTGGTTTCTTTTTCGTTTATAAGAATATACAGATGGGAAGTGTAGAAGCCGCAGACCAATAGCAGCAAAGGGAAGGACTTCAACAGGATGGCCTGACAACTGTGTTAATCATTCTAAGTTAAAATCCTTTGGTGGTTTGCCTAAATTTATCTCAATGCAGGGTTTTCTAGAGAATTCCTCATCTTCTCGTATACTGCAATATAGGTGGAGCATTATTAAGCTCGATGGAAGACGATGTTCAAAAACTACAAGTAAGCAACCATGTGAGGTGCAGATACTGTTATGGATTTGTCCATTGGCCACCCGTGGTTGAAGAAATGTGGAGGAAACCTACAAATTCAAGTGATATATAGAAAAATAAATGGGTTACATATTCCTTTTGATGTTATTGAAAATCAGGTTATTGGTAGATTGAAAGTTTGATTATATTCAAGAATGTGGAGATTCCAATCTTGTTTGTTTGCAGATTCATAATATGTGGCATTGTGAGATTTCTTATACAAACCTGGTAAAGGGATTTCAAACTACACTAGAGGATTACCAAGGCTCTACAAGATCAAATTTGATTTGAAGAAAATATTTATGCAAAAACAGTTTCTTAAAAAATTGCAAATGAATCTTGTCAAGATGTCACAAGGAGAGATGATTGACTTTGTAGTTCTCCAAGAGGAATTTTGAACTGTCTTCAAATCAGGAGCCATGAGATGGAAGCCAACAAGGACCTGCAAAGAGGTGACACTTGTGGAAGCCCGCTACAACTAAGGATGGAACAATTTTGGTTAAAGGAAATACCCAAAAAACTCAATGCCAGACAAGATCAGATTTTGAGGGAGAAAGCTATTTATCATACACAAAACATGTTCAATGTTGATGTGACTTAAAAAGTGTTTCGTTGGGGAGGGTTGTTTGTTTGTCTATGCAAAACCTGAGATTCAAAATGCATTTGATCGTGCAGCCTTTGACAAATTCTCAATGTGTTGCATTAATATTTGAAGCCAAACAATCTTTTATTGAATGCCAATCGCAAAGCTGGATCCTGTATCTTTTGTATCTATTAATCATCAAGGCATTTACCTTTGTTATTGCAGCTTGGTAAGGTTATAGGGTTTGCTAAAAAAAATTTTAAATCCAACACAGTCATATTCTTCATTATATCTATTAATCATCAAGGCATTTACCTTTGTTATTGCAGCTTGGTAAGGTTATAGGGTTTGCTAAAAAAATTTGTAAATCCAACACGGTCATATTCTTCATTAGCAACAATTCAAAGTGATTCATAAACAGGTGGTAGCCAGAGATGATGGAAGATTTTCAAGCTTAAAGGTCAGCAGTCAAATAGACAGTTGGAATCAGAGATCGAATCCAGTATTCGATGGAGATTTCTTTTTAATTTCTAGGCAAAAATTCAGCCAATGCAAAATGAGGTAGATCTAGGATTCAAGGCAGCATTTGAGGAATATCTGATCAAAAGATGTTTATCCCAGATTTTATGAAGTAGCTGGCAGCTTGATCATCATTAGGTGGCAACCCAAATTCATTCATGACAGATGGCAGAGAATCTCAGATTTTCTTTTAGTAACTTTCCAGCAATTCGAGACATCTTGGAATCAATTTAGTTTACTTTAGATTTTATTATTATTTTGTTTTTCATAAAGTCAGCAAACAATTTATTATTTTTTTTCTTATAAAAAGCCAGACTCTTGTAAAAAACAGAGGAGGGGATGAGGCCCGAGAGGTGGATTTTGGGCAGAGGCCTTTGTATGAATCATTGAAAGCCTATGGAAAGCTTTATTAAGTACTCATTTCTGATATTGAACATCCTTGTGAATTGTGCCATCAGATTGTGATCTCTTCATTTTCCATTCTTCTTTTTCCTCTTGCTTGAATGAGTTACAGAGATTGAGAATCAATGGTTGTCCATAAACAATAGATTCTTGAGCAGCAAAGAATTTGTTGTGATCTGCCTATCGCTTGTGTGCTTTGTTTAAGTACCTGTCAAATCTATTTTGCAGAGAGAATCTTTGTTTGGTGGATGTTGTACTATTTGTCACATTCTCCATTCTCCCATCCACCATCATATAAGTATTTTGTTTGATATGCAGTTCACTGGCCTTCAATCTAACATGGTGTTTACTTGACTCCATGCCCAATGGTATATCTCTGATATAAAGTTAGTTTATTGCCCTTTTCCTTTTTCATTTAGTCTCGTTGATCCATCAAATCAACCCATAATCTAATTTCCATCTACAAAAGACTATTGCAATAAATAAGATGTGCTAGGCTTGACCCTATAGCAGTCTAGGGGAACTTCTAACACTAACATCTTTTGGCACCATTGTCGGGGACCGAAGCAGTGAATAAATCTTCCCTGGGAGAACGACAACGATCATATTTTCTTCTTGATGGTGAATAGGAAGAGGATATATGTTTGACTGTAGATCTTTCATCGTGGTGACTCCACTGTCTAAAGATTAATAGGCGACTCCACTGGGGATCCAAGTATGGAAGTCATTTTGGCTCAAAGGTTTGATTTTTGTGATTTTTCGGATGTCATTGGTTTTCCAAACCCAATGCTTAGCAGAGGTGAATGGGAAGTTACCCTTCCTACATTTAAAGGTGAAGATTGAGAGGTTTCGGCTGAGCATCTACTGGATTTTCACGAGTTTGTTCATGAACGTCAGATTGTGCATGAGGATGTCCAGATCAAACTTTTCAGATACTCATTGAAGGGAGCAACCTTTGATTGGTGTAGATCTCTTCCACCTTCAAGTATTAAGTCATTGGAAAGTTTTCATGATGCTTTCAATATATTTTATAAAGAAAAAATTTCAGTTGAAAGTCTTTTTGAAAATTGTTGTGATGAAATTGAAAAGCATATTCAACGGAAAGCAGAATTTTCTTATGATTGCAAGAATGAAAATCATGTTGTTGAGGAAGATTTTAAAGATACAATTGATGATGGTTATAAGGATTACATAGCTACAAATGTTTTTCATCTTGTCCTTGATGCACATGCTCTCTTCATTTTGAATGAAAAAGCTCATGTCTATGATCAATATAAGGAACAAGTGTTTCCTCAACATATTGTTGTTGATGAACCTTATAAACATAACAGAATTGAGGAAGGTTATCATCAACCTGATATCTTTATGGTGACAGAAGTTGATCAACAGATTTATGAAAACATTCTTCCCATTAGTAATGAATAGTCGGAATCAGTATATGGCAACCATGCATCAAAAGTTGAAGAAAACATCGAATATCAAGCAGAGGTAACCGTGTTTGGTTATCAATCTATTTTTTTTCTATGATCCGATAGCGTTTTATATGGAATCATGTTTCTTAGAAGATTCCAGTCTTGCAAAATTCCAAATCAAAGAAGATGATGGTTGGAAGTATATGCTACAAGTTAAGATTCTTCTACAAGTCATGAAGTTTTCTCTGAGTTTTGTTTGCATACAAGGGGTTTTTATAGTTAGTTGCATGTTATCATGGCTTCATTGGAAGCATGATTTCACATGACTAGCCAGTCTTTATTGGTTAGAAGTGGGAATATATAGAAAAATAAGCTCACCATACGAGCATGTAGATTCTTTAAGTTTGTTTTCATTCGTTTGTTGTTAGAATAAGTTACATAAGTTTGGATCAGATAGGGAATGCTATTAAATGTCTCCATAGCCCAATGGACTAGACACAATACAAAATTGTGGATGTTTGCAGAGCAGGTTGTAGGGTTTTTCAGGTTGAATGGACATGCACAGATCTAATTGTTCTTGGCAGCTCATAGGGAGCGTTCCATCCCTAGTAAGAGCTAGTTGTTATCACCTAAAATGTGCTTATGAAAATTTCTAAGGGGCGTTGATTTAAGACTGATGTAAAATTAGCGTTAATTAAAATGCTTATTGATTATTGGCTAAAGTTCATTTTCTCTGTTGTGGATGAGGGCTCATCTCCACATCTTCGATATACACAGCTTACCTGCCACATAACATCACGGGTTAGCTACAATATTAAGTCAAAACCAACATACAACAAAAAAATTATTATTATTTGGCTTAATAGTTCTTGGATTGTTAAATCAGTTTATAAGTTGTTTTTTGGTAGATTGAAAGTTTGATTATATTCAAGAATGTGGAAATTCCAATCTTGTTTGTATGAAGATTCATAATATATGGAATTGTGATATTTCTGGCACAAACCTGGTAAAGGGATTTCAAACTACACTAGAGGATTACCAAGGCTCTGCAAGATCAAATTTGATTTGAAAAAAATATTTCTACAAAATCAGTTTCTTAAAAAATGCAAATGAATCTTGTCAAGATGTCACAAGGAGAGATGATTGACTTTGTAGTTCTCCAAGAGGAATTCTGAACTGTCTTCAAATCAAGAGCCATGAGATGGAAGCCAACAAGGACCTGCAAAGATGTGAGACTTGTGGAAGCCCGCTACAGCTAAGGATGGAACAATTTTGGTTAAAGGCAATACCAAGAAAACTCAATGCCAGACAATATCAGATTTTGAGGGAGAAATCTATTTATCATACACTAAACATGCTCAATGTTGATGTGACTTAAAAAGTGTTTGGTTGGGGAGGGTTGTTGCTCTGTCTATGCAAAACCTGAGATTCAAGATGAATTACATCATGCAGCCTTTGAAAAATTCTCAATGTGTTGCATTAAGATTTGAAGCCAAGCAATCTTTTATTCAATGCCAATTGCAAAGCTGGATCCCGTATATTTTGTATCTATTAATAATAAAGGAATTTACCTTTGATATTGCAGCTTGGTAAGGTTATAGGGTTTTCAAAAAAATCTTGTAAATGCAACACAGTCATATTCTTCATTAGCAGCAATTCAAAGTGATTCATAAATAGGTGGCAGCCAGAGATGATGGCAGATTTTCAATCTTAAAGGTCAGCAGTCAAATAGACAGTTGGAATCATAGATCAAATCCAGTATTAGATGGATATTTCTTTCTGATTTCTAGGAAACAATTCAGCCAATGCAAAATGAGGTAGATCTAGTATTGAAGGCAACAGTTGAGGAACATGTGATCAAAAGATGTTTCTCCCAGATTTTATGAAGTAGCTGGCAGCTTGATAATCATTAGGTGGAAACCTAAATTCATTCATGATAGATGGCAGAGAATCTCAAATTTTCTTTTAGTAACTTTCGAACAATTTGAGACATCTTGGAATCAATTTAGTTTACTTTAGATTTTATTATTATTTTGTTTTCCATAAAGTCAACAAACAATTTATTATTATTTTTCTTATAAAAAGGCAGACTCTTGTAAAAACAAAGGGAGGAGGGGACGAGGCCCGAGAGGTGGATTTTGGGTAGAGGCCTGTGTATGGATCATTGTAAGCCTATGGACAGTTTTGTTAAGTATTCATTTCTGACATTAAACATCCTTGTGAATTAGGCTATCAGATTGTGATCTCTTTGTTTTTCATTCTGCTCTTTCCTCTTGCTTGAATGAGTTACAAACATTGAGAATCAATGGTTGTCCATAAACAATAGATTCTTGAGCAGCAAAGAATTTGTTGTGATCTGTCTGTTGCTTGTGTGCTTTGTTCAAGTACTTGTCAAATCCATTTTGCAGAGAGAATCTTTGTTTGGTGGATGTTCTACTATTTGTCACATTCTCCATTCTTCCATCAACCATCATATAAGTATTTTGTCTTATATGAAGTTCACTAGCCTTCAATCTATCAGGGTGTTTAATTGACTCCATGCCCAATGGTATATTTCTATATAAAGTTAGTTTATTTCCCTTTTACTTTCTCATTCAGTCTCTTTGATCCATCAAATCAACCCATAATCTAATTTCCATCTACAAAAAAATATTGCAATAACTAAGATGTTCTAGGCTTGGCCCTATAGAAGTCTAGGGGAAACTTCTATCACTAACATGGCCCAAATACTTCAACAAAAAAACCTTGGAGATCGCATCCCCGAGGGTGCCAAGAAGAAGAATCCAGAAGATCAGAATCCCAAGAAAGGCAATTCTAGCCATGCTTTGATTTCCATAAACTCCTCTCCCAATGCTTGGATTGTAGATTCAGGAGCATCACACCACATATAAGCCACAAAATAAGTGTAATATTCATTGGACGGATGCAAAGGTCCTCCTATTTTGATGGGGGACAAATCTCAGTTCGAGGTCACTGGCAAAGGAAGAATTGAACTAAAAAATGAAAGCTTCGAGAATGTGATACACGTTCCCAAACTTTCCGTCAATCTTCTCTTCGTGTATCAAATGAAAAAATATGGCACCAGAAAGAGAGTTGTATTAACACTTGATGGTGTTGATATCTATGACATGAAAACCAATTCCAAGGTTTCTACCAGTGAGGCAAATCATCAATCCAGACTCTACACATTTTCTGAATTTATTGAACTAGATTATGCATTACTGCTTACCCATGCTGATGAAAGAAGTAGGATATGGCACGAAAGGTTTAGGGATTTAAATTTCAGATATATGAAAAAACTTAGCAAGCAAGGAATGGTTGATGGTCTACCTGACATCCACTTCTCCAAAGAAATTTGTGAGGGATGTGTTCTTGGAAAACACCCTCAGCAGAAATTTGACAAAGGAAAGACTCAAAAATCCTCCTTTCCTTTAGATCTGATCCATAATGATCTAATGGGACCTTTTCCACATCCATCAATCAATAAAGAATGTACTCATTTTTTTTGATGATTTCTCATGCTTCACATGGACTTTCTTTCTCAGGAAAAAATCAGAGGTCTTTCAACACCTCAAATATTTCAAAGCCCTTGTTGAAACACAGTCAGGAAAGGAGATCAAATCCCTCTGAAAAATTAATGGGGGGGAGTATGTCAACCATGAGAAACATAATATTTGTCTTGAGGTAGGGATTCAGTTGCAACACATGGTTCCCTATACTTTTTTACAAAACAGAGTTGTTGACTGAAAGAGATGGCATCTTGCATGCTACATGCAAAGTCACTTCCACGGAGATTATGGGTTGAAGAAATTAATTGTGCAACCTACATCCAAAATAGATATCCCCATAGATCTATCAAGGATAATACCCCCTACGAGGCTTGTGAAGGCATCAAACTGGAAGTGGCTCACCTTCATATATTTGTTTCTCATGCATGGTCCAAGATTCCCTCTGAGAAGAGGAATACACTTGAGCCACATAGCACATCATATATTTTTGTTGGATACCCATATGGTGTGAAGGGATACAGACTCATTGATATCTCCTTAGATTGCATCACTATTGAGTGTAGTTTCCAATTCGAGGAAATTTTCTCGCATGTACCTCAGCAATGGCATGCAGACACTTTTTTTCTTCCACCTATCAGGGATGATGAGCATGAACATGCTGACTCTTCTTCAGATGAGAGTTATAATTCATAGGATTCAGATGATTCAGATACCGAGTCAGTATAGTCTTATGTAGAGTCAGTGCATGCATATGTAGATGCAAAGCCAAATTATAGGCCCAAGTGGGCCAACACTACTCTTCGAGATGCATGAGATCTTGTTGGGGATCCAACTGATACTAGGAGGAATCGATATGATTTTGAGTAGCCTCCTCTTGCACTCACTACCACTAAATCGATGCCACCCATGCATATTTTCTTGGTTCAATATTTTGATCCACAGTCCTATGGAGAGGATGTTGGAAATCCCTTTTGGGAATCTTCCATGCATGGGGAGTACAAATCCCTCCTCAAGAACCAAACTTGGGATCTCGTTCGCCTTCCCTAAGGAAGGAAAGTTGTTAGGTGCAGATGGGTCTATAGGACCAAGAGCACAACGAATGGACATGTTAGTAGATACAAAGTCGGGCTAGTTTCCAAATGCTTTCTGCAGGTGCATGACATTGACTATGTTGAGACCTTCGCTCCAGTAGTGAATATGGATTCCATACGTTTGGCACTTTCCATTACGACAACCAAGGGATGTGAAGAATGCATTTCTTCAAGATGATCTCTATGAGGAGAAATATATGGAGCATCCCTAGGGATTTGTGCAGGATTCATCTTTGGCCTGTCGAATGAATAAGTCCCTTTATGGCCTCAAGCATGCCCCAAGGGAATGGTATGCCGATATGGACTCCTACCTGCTATCACAAAACTTTGTACATTGTAATTTAGAACCAAATGTTTACATGCTCAAGACGACTGATTCACTTATACTCCTAGTTATGTATGTTGATGATTTGTCGATTATTGGTTGCTCGATTTAAACGATTTCTAAAGTCAAGAGGATTCTGCATGACAAGTTATTTATTATGGACATGGGTCCTCTATATTTCTTCCTTGGACTCAATATCATTCATGATGCATCAAGAATCAAACTGTCTCAGGAAAAGTATGCATGAGATCTCCTTGAGAGATTTCACATGATAGACTACAAGTCTGCCTTGAATCCTTTCCTATCAGGATTCAGACTTGAGAATGGTGGGGACACTGCACTGGTGGATAGCACACTATAAAAACAACTAGTGGGGAACTTGGTGTATCTCAAACACTCCAGACCATACCTATCCTATGTAGTTGGAGCAATCTCTAGGTTCATGCAAGAGCTGCATTAGAGACATTGGACGGGTGCAAAGTGTATCCTTTGATACATATAGGGAACCATCACCTTTGGGATTCACTATGCATCAAACTCTACATTGAACCTCATCGGGTTCACTAATTTTGATTGGGTTGGTGATAACATTTATCACAAGTCCACATCTAGTTACTCACTTAGTCTTGGTTTCGGGCCTATATGTTGGTTGAGCAAGAAGTAGGATGTTATTTCTCTATCTTCAGCTGAGGAGAGTACAAAGGGGTAGTTAACATAACCATTTAGGATATGTGGATACAAAATTTTCTCATTGAGTAGGGAATTTAGTTTCCCTGATTGATCGTCATATGGTGTGACAACCAGAGCACTTTGAAGTTATGCAGATATCCAGTTCAGAGGTAACACACGAAGGAAATCAAGATCCACATGCACTACATCTGGGACTTAGGACACGGGGGGATCATTGACCTGCATTTCTTCCCATCAGTAGAACATACATCTTCACCAATACCTTCATTGAGAAGAAGTTTCATTCTCATCGCAGTCGTCTTGGAGTAAAGGACACAGTTTCCTAGCAATCGTCAGTTCTTTTTTAAATATATTGTACTTTGAGGGGGTGTTTTTTCCATGATATTTTCCCTCTTTCCTCGTTTATTTCAGTGTATATTTGGTATTTGGGTACCTAACATGGCCTCATTGATGGGATCCATTNGGGGGGGGGGGGGGTGTTGGAGATACTTCACACACACCTAGGATTTATTTTTCCTAAGGTCTTACCTATTTTTATTAGTCATTATCCAGTCTCCTATAGTTTAGGGAGAATATTCCTTTTCCTACATTCCAGGAGAATATTCTCTTCAGTTCACACTTCAGTTTGATCAGTTGAGTGAAGTCTAGATGCCACATTGGTTTCATCACCATGAAAAATTGGGATCATCACCAACTAATGCACATTTTCCTTGGGATTATCACCATACTAACACATTACTCATGATTCCATGATATCCTTCTCACTTCACTTTGTTTTAGTCAGTTAACTAAGGATTGAGAGACTAGTTAACTCATACTAGGTGTCAGTTTACTCTTGTAATTGTCGGTCTGTGTCCAAATCACTCTCGACCACCACTATGGCGCATTGGATTCTCCTCCAGTGCACATTAGTTGAATTATACAGATTATATCATGTGTAAATTATCATTCATTCATTTGGTTAATATAATTTTCCATTCTTTCTCTCATGTTTCTCTCTTTTTTCATCTCTCTACAAACTATGTATGTATTTTTTCTAGCTAGATATTATCTATGCAGGTTCATCCACATTTACATTATTCACTTCTACATATATAAGGAATCCATTAGGGAAAGAATCAAGAGGACATCATCCATACCGCCACAGGTGGTCTTAGCATACAAGATAGTTTTGTGATTGAAGGAAGGGAACCATCACATGTATGTGCAAGCCAAGAAGGATCCAAGTCATGAATGGTTTCCAACATGGTAAAGATTAACTAAGGAAGAGATTAGACACATTTTGGAAGATTGGGCTGACAATTGGAAGATCCCAATGATAGATACAAAGAATACAGAGAAAAAAAAACCAGAAGTGAAATATGTATATGATGATGAAGAAGAAGGAGAAGAACAATAAAAAGGAAATGGCGCAGGAAGAAAAACATGAAACACAATCTTGCACATGGGAGAGAAGCACAAAGACAAAGACACATGGAAAGCAACCACACAACACAAGAAAAGGAAATTTTTAAGGGAACTAGCCATTCAAGCCCTCACAGAAGATGAATTAGATAATATTCCAGGATAAGGCATAGAAGTTCAAAGAAGTAATGAGTACATTACCTCCAATAGAGGTGGTAACAACAATGGAAAAAAATAGGAAGCTATATTCAGAAATAAATTAGCTAAGGGCAGAGTTGGAGGCTTGCGTGCAAAAGATTGAGGTATTGCAAGAAGAAACCTATAAGGTGACCACAGAGTTAGAAACCACTCAAGGCAAGGTCAAGCAGTTAGCGTAGGAAAAAACTAGAAAATTGTAGACTCGCGTAGCTGTATAAATGGCCAAAGAAATTGTGCACCAGGAAGAAAAAGCTAGGGAAAAAGTTGCAATGACTAGCGATACACTACAAAAGTTCTTGGAAACATGGAAGAAGGCATGAAGTGGATCGAGACGAGCCACATGTTAGTGTTGAAGGACTGTTGGAGCAGACTATTTGGATAAGTCTTGGGAATCGTGCAAGAATGGATCGCGTGACATTTTGGCTAAGGAGAAGCACGCACACAAATAAGTTGGAGCATGTTCGAGAGTCAACGTGAAAAAGGAAGAAAGTAGTTAGTATTTTGAGGAAATTGTGTCCACCTTGTAACCATTTTGTAACAGGACTAGCCCTATTATAAAGATATAAATAGTAATGGATTTTTTGGTAGAAGGGAGTCAAGTATGCAAGAGTGAAGAATTGGCTAAGTGTTCAGTGTTTTGAGTGATGACTGAGGTGATTTCAGGATTTAGGCTTGCACTGCAATAGAAAAGTTGAGGTAGGTTTGGGTAATGTTAACTGATACATATTTTTGTAAGAACGGTGCACAATTGTAAGAATATTGTAATGAATCAAATAAGAAGCCATACATTGTGAACGTAGCCTAGTTTGGGGTGAACCATGTTAAAACCATATGTCTTGATGTGTTGTTTTTTGTGTGTTATGCTTCTAATGCATATGATGTTTATTGTTACTGCACAATGATGGTAAATTTTTAGTATTATGAATATGTCACTAATATATATTGTTACCATCATGCACACTTAAGTTAATGATGCATGAATGAATGTTAAGTGGAATAATATCGTGCATATGGTATATTGAATTATAATTAAAGGTTAAGTAACAAACAATGCACACATAGTAGATGAATGGATAATGCATAGTATGGTTATGTTGAATGCCTCACTTCCCCCCACTACGGAAACTTGGTTCATGTAGCCCCTCTAGATTCCTCGGGTGAGACTTCACTTTCTTGCAGGTGATGCTAAAAGGGCTGATGTCTAAGGGTTATGTTGGTTTATTAATGATTAACCCCGAGTATTCCCATTGCGTACCAACAACAAGCACTCCCTCACACCAATTGAATATAGTTGGCTCCAAGCACATTAGTTCCACCTGCATGTTGGTATTTGATGCTAGATGTGGGCCCGTCGATCACGCAACATGGGTTATGTAGAAAATGATGGTATTGAGAGGAAACTCAATTATATATTGGCTTGGGATCTTTCCTCTCATCCAGTGAGAACCATACTTAAAGAACAACTCAATCAAATCCATCACTAAGTGATCATCTACACCTAGTGAATAATCTGCCTACCATGGTATACCCCTTCGGGACAAACCAATACACAAATAAATGTTGTCCATGTCTAGTTACAATAATTTACCCTGCATGATAAAGAATTCATGGCTAGGGTCCCAGTACTGAATGAGTTTATCCAATAAATACTCATGGGATCCTAGCAACGAAAAATGAAAAATTTTGAGCATCCCACACTCCTAGAGAGCTGCCAAGGCAACTGCATCCCCTTGGGTAGAATATTCATCAGCCTCATGGGATATCTCTTTCCAATAAATCATATTTTCTAGTTACCTACACATATCCAGGAGACAAACACACAATAAACCCATCAGGATAAATATGCCCAAAACATGGCCTGTCAAAAAACCCTTTGTTTGCAGTTAGTTAAGACGAGGTATTTTCCTGGGTCATCGTGTGATGACCTATAGAATCCACATGATTAATTTCATGAAAATTGTAGAGATACATGCAATGATACCCAAGAAATCATGCCTCTCAGTCATGTGTTAAACATGCCTATGATATGTTCATTTCTCCTCTAATCTACACGAAAAATAACAAGTAAATGTAGATGGGGTGTCTAATTTTACCTAGATATGATCGCATGTTGGATGGTTGAAGCCAAATATCCACAATGATATCCACACCTGCACTTGGAGGAGGGTTTCTTCCACAAGCTCTCCACACTTCTCTTTTGGGAAATGAAGAATGAGTTTTCACCAAGGCAATTTTCCTTTTATAACTTTTTTGGGAAACAATTGTTTTTTTCACTATGAGTCCAAGTAAGTGGGTTTTTATTAATTATTTGATATCATTATTATTTTAATGCCATTTTTAATTTAATTGACCTTAGAATCTAGTCTGTGCACCTTGATAGGATTACGAGGATTTTTTTTTATGAAGATGGTGATTTCCACCGAACTTAAGGTATGTGTTCCCAAACTGACATGTAAGGATAGGTTTTTCCCTGCATTCACTGTCTTTCATTATTAACTGTCCATTCTACCATCAAAATGACTTAGGTTTGAGCCAGGATGGTCGTGACATTAGCCACTCCCTTTGCACATCATTACTGGTTTGGTAGTGCCTACCATCCATGGGCGCTATAGTTAGCACACAGATTTCCATTATGTTAGCATGTTGTGATTTATCGTAGGCCTAGGAGCTCTCCTTTAGCCACACCATGACTTGAAGTTCAATATCATTTTCCTCTCTTCATCTATATTCCAGACACCTCCCATAGGGGTTCCTGGAAAATTTGTATTGTTTGTTAATGGTCACCTATGTGTTTTCTCCTTGCATCATGCTCCTCATCGTTGTTCTCCTTTTCTCCCAGATCTTTCTTACCACTATTGCAGTATATGTGACCATCCACCTCTTTCACTATTTGGCCTCCATTTTGCATCCATCTACCCATGGAGAAAACAACTGCTAAGAGTGTATCTCACTTGTTTGTACCATTTTCATTCATCTTGCTTAGGTTGATTCCATGCACTTGGAACATAGGATCATGTTGTTAATCCACTTGTTCTCTCCAGCTGAGTATACTTTATCTATTTTTTTGACTCATAAAAGGACACAAAAGAGGTACATACTGAGATTACTTGTGTAATTATTTTGTGCTCGTTAAACCATGAAGGAGACCAAGAATAATTTTATTCCTCTTTCACACTTGTTAAACCATGAAGGTGGAAGAAACAAAAATTATAATAAAAGAGTGGGGATTTTTCACCATTGGTCTATTCTCAAAATGGCAGCATCAATCAAGTCACCCTTGAACGTGGCACCTATTTTAGTCCTCAACATATAGTTGGATTTTAGATTTCTTAGGAGATGTCGCAGTAATATGAGTTAGAGATACTCCTTTGGTTGGTTACTCTTTCAGTCATTATGGAGAGTTCTTTAATTCCTCCTATGTTGTTGCACTATATTCATGTATCTCTTATGTCTTTCTACCAACTCACCATTTTTCCATGATATATGTTCAAGGGAAGTTTAATCCTTAGTCGACCATCTGTTGTTTTGTTGAATTGTTTAGTCATCCATCCCTGTGTCAGTTGTACTTAGTGATACTCTCTCTTCACATCATCTCTCAGTGTATGTTTCATTTCGATTGATGGAAGATACATTAAGGCCATCCTTCGATGGATCTCTTCCTATCAATTTCAACACATTATCTAGGAGAGGGATCTAGAAGCCAACTAGTACATTGGAGCTTGCAGTCCTCAGTGGCATGCCTCCTTGTGATCGACAATGGGTTTCCATCATTGACTCATGATCGATTGATTCTACAAATTTTCGACATCAGATCCTCTATTCACACTCACTAGATTGTACTAGGTACCTTGGGGTCCATATTAATCATTGGTGGGTCCTCTACCATGGTATACATCAATGATCAATAATTAGATGGTTTCTACCATGCTTGACATCAACTCATTTATTCGCATGATGTAAATTTGTACCATCGAGGTTTGGGACAAAGACCTTGGGTTTGGGGCCACATCACCCCCTACCAAGTCATGATGGAGTATATCACTTGTATATGAGTACTTTGAATACTTTGGGGGAACTTCCCTCAATGTTTATTGTCTTCCTATTTTCTATATGTTGTGTCATAGATCAACATTGTATTTTTTGGTGGCTATGATTATATTCATGACATAGATCCCTGTGATATTTTATCCCATAACATAGAGCCATGCTGGAAGTTTTCTTATTAAAATCCCTCCACCTTCAAGTTTTGAGATCATCTAAACCATTGATCTACCTGATCCTCCAACATCTAGTACAACGGACATGCAAGTTGCATGTGTGGGGTAAAGGTAAGGGATGGGACCCACCCATCCCCGCAGCCTATGGTTGAGTGAAAAGTGGAGGTTTTTCATTGGATAAATTTTTGTGAAGGGGATGAAAGAATGAATTCCATGTGGCAATGACGTATGGTCGAGGCTCACATTACTAAACAAGACCATCCAGGATTGCAACTAGCGGAGTTCCAATTAAATTCCTTTTGAACAAAAAGTTGAATGACATATTTATAACCATACGGGTGGAACCATGTCGAATACAAAGATCCAGGAGTGAACACTTCTCTCAAGTTTACAATTTTTTCCTCAATTCTATATGTCATATGGAGTGAATAAACATTTGCAAGTGTCGAATGAGTGGAACCATGTCCATCTATAAATCTGAGAATCTTAGATTCTTTTAAGCTTCATTTTTAACATGGTGCAAATCCAAATCTGATTATCTAGAGATCTAGGTGTTAGGAAATAATTGTATACCTATGAATGATAAATTTGGATGTCGAATATCACACCCTTGAAAACTGTGACCAGAACCCTCCAGATGGAACCCTCAATCCGAGAATCTGGAGATCTAGGAATGTGGGTTTCTGAAAAAGGTCTTTAAAAAGGAAATTTCATATCCATATTTTCATTAATAAGTATGTCGTTAATCGACAATTGGTTTTTACATTAATTTATAGAAAGGTACTAAAAATTGTACAATGAAGAAAATGTATAATTTGGGTGAAAATGGATTTTTCAGGAAGCCATAACCTTGAACTTAGAGATTAGATCAAGGCATGTGACTAATGATTGGAAAGTTGTTTAAGAGGAGAATAATATTGAGATATTAGAATTTGGAGAAGTTTTATATAATTCTTCATGAACTGAGAAGAAGAAGAAGAAGTTATATAATTAATTGGAATTTTTTTTTATAATATTCCCAACTCTAACAAAAATGGTTGCTTATACATTTTGTAGAATTAGGGGTATAAGCATATTATTTCAAGCTAAAAAGGATGAATAGGGATCCTATAGTCATGAGAGAGTATCCAAAGGCCAACATATCATTTTTGGTAATCTAGAGATAAAATCTAATGGACACAGAAGCATAATGGAGCAAACAAAATTGGTCGAGACTATGAGAATTTTCAGAATAGGGGTGCAAAGTTATAGATATGGAAATGAAAATATACTATGAGAGAAGGAGAATAATCAAATAAACACTCAACTGATGCAAAGACTAAATAATTTGCAGAGACAAGTGAACAATGGATCAAGCTCAATACACAAATAAATATTGTCCATGTCTAGTTACAATAATTTACCCTGCATGATAAAGAATTCATGGCTAGGATCCCAGTACTGAATGTGTTTATCCAAAAAATACTCATGGGATCCTAGCAGTGGAAAATGAAAAATTTTGAGCATCCCACACTCCCAGAGAGCTGCCAAGGTAACTGCATCCCCTTAGGTAGAATATTCATCAGCCTCATGGGATATATCTTTCCAATCAATCACATTTTCTAGTTACCTACACATATCCAGGAGACAAGCACACAATAAACCCATCAGGATAAATATGCCCAAAACATGGCCTGTCAAAAAACCCTTTGTTTGTAGTTGGTTAAGACGAGGTATTTTCCTAGGTCATCATGCGATGACCTATCGAATCCACATGATGAATTGCATGAAACTTGTAGAGATACATCCGATGATAACCAATAAATCATGCCTCTAAGTCGTGTGTTAAGCATGCCTATGATATGCTCATTTCTCCTCTAACCTACACGAAAAATAACAAGTAAATGTAGATGGGGTGTCTAATTTTACCTAGATATGATCGCATATTGGATGGTTGTAGCCAAATATTCACAATGATCTTCACACTTGCACTTGGAGGAGGGTTTCTTCCACAAGCTCTCCACACTTCTCTCTTGGGAAATGAAGAATGAGTTTTAACCAAGGCAATTTTCCTTTTATAACTTTTTTGGGAAACAATTATTTTTTTCACTATAAGTCCAAGTACGTGGGTTTTTATTAATTATTTGATATCATTATTATTTTAATGCCATTTTTAATTTATTTGACCTTAGAATCTAGTCTATGCACCTTGATAGGATTATGGGGAATTTGTTTTATGAAGATGGCGATTTCCACTGAACTTGAGGTATGTGTTCCCAAACTGACATGTAATGATAGGTTTTTCCCTGCATTTACTGTCTTTCATTATTAACTGTCCATTCTACCATCAAAATGCCTTAGGTTTGATCCAGGATGGTCGTGACATTAGCCACTCCTTTTTCACATCATTACTAGTTTGGTAGTGCCTACCATCCATGGGCACTATAGCTAGCACACAGATTTCCATTAGGTTCGCATGTTGTGATTTATCGTAGGCCTAGGAGCTCTCCTTTACCCACACCATGACTTGAATTTCAACATCATTTTCCTCTCTTCATCTATATTCCAGAAACCTCCCATAGGGGTTCCTGAAAAATTTGTATTGTTTCTTAATGGTCACCTATGTGTTTTCTCCTTGCGTCATGCTCCTCATCATTGTGCTCCTTTTCTCCTAGATCTTGCTTACCACTGTTTCATTATATGTGACCATCCGCCTCTTGCATTATTTGGCCTCCATTTTCCATCCATCTATCCATGGAGAGAACAACTGCTAAGAGTGTATCTCACTTGTTTGTACCATTTTCATTCAGCTTGCTTAGGTCGATTCCATGCACTTGGAACATAGGATCATGTTGTTAATCCACTTGTTCTCTCCAGTTGAGTATACTTTTATCTGTTTTTTTGACTCATAAAAGGACACAAAAAAGGTACATACTAAGATTACTTGTGTCATTATCTTGTTCTTGTTAAACCATGAAGGAGACCAAGCATACTTTTATTCCTCTTTCACACTTGTTAAACCATGAAGGTGGAAGAAACACAAATTATAATAAAAGAGTGGGGATTTTTCACCATTGGTCTATTCTCAAAATGGCAGCATCAGTCAAGTCACCCTTGAACATGGCACCTATTTTAGTTCTCAACATATAGTTGGATTTTAGATTTCTTAGGAGATGTCCCAGTAATATGAGTTAGAGATACTCCTTCGGTTGGTTACTCTTTCGGTCATTATGGAGAGTTCTTCAATTCCTCCTATGTTGTTGCACTATATTCATATATCTCTTATGTCTTGCTACCAACTCACCATTTTTCCATGATATATGTTCAAGGGAAGTTTAATCCTTAGTCGACCATCTGTTGTTTTGTTGAATTGTTTAGTCATCCATCCCTGTGTCAGTTGTACTTAGTGATACTCTCTCTTCACATCATCTCTCGGTGTATTTTTCGTTTCGATTGATGTAAGATACATTAAGGCCATCATTTGATGGATCTCTTCCTATCAAATTCAACACATTATCTAGGAGAGGGATCTAGAAACCAACTAGTACATTGGAGCTTGCAGTCCTTAGTGGCATGCCTCCTTGTGATTGACAATGGGTTTCCTTCATTGACTCATGATCGATTGATTCTACAAGTTTTCAACATCATATCCTCTATTCACACTCAATAGATTGTACTAGGTACCTTGGGGTCCATATTCATCATTGGTGGGTCCTCTACCATGGTATACATCAATGATCAGTAATTAGACGGTTTCTACCATGCTTGACATCAACTCATTTATTCGCATGATGTAAATTTGTACCATCAAGGTTTGGGACAAAGATCTTGGGTTTTGGGCCACATCATTCCTTTACATCACCCCCTACCAAGTCGTGATAGATTATATCACTTGTATATGAGTACTTTGAATACTTTGGGGGCATTTCCCTCAATGTTGATTGTTTTCCTATTTTCTATATGTTGTGTCATAGATCCACATTGTATTTTTTGGTGGCTATGATTGTATTCATGACATATATCTCTGTGATATTTTATCCCATAACATAGAGCCATGTTGGAAGTTTTCTTATTAAAATCCCTCCACCTTCAAGTTTTGAGATCATCTAAACCATTGATCTACCTGATCCTCCAACATCTAGTACAACAGACATGCAAGTGGCTTGCGTGGGTTAAAGGTAAGGGATGGGACCCACCAATCCCCGCAGCCTATGGTTGAGTGAAAAGTGGAGGTTTTTCATTGGATATTTTTTTGTGAAGGGGATGAAAGAATGGATTCCATGTGGCAATGACGTATGGACAGGGCTCACATTACTAAACAAGACCATCGAGGATTGCAACTAGCAGAGTTCCAATTAAATTCCTTTTGAACAAAAAGTTGAATGACATATTTATAACCATATGGGTGGAACCGTGTCGAATACAAAGATCCATGAGTGAAAACTTCTCTCAAGTTTACCATTTTTCCCTCAATTCTATATGTCATATGGAGTGAATAAAAATTTGCAAGTGTCGAATGAGTGGAACCATGTCCATCTACAAATATGGGAATCTGAGATTCTTTTAAGATTCATTTTTAACATGGTGCAAATCCAAATTTTATTATCTGGAGATCCAGGTGTTAGGAAATAATTGTATACCTATGAATGATAAATCTATATGTCAAATATCACACCCTTGAAAACTGTGACCAAAACGCTACAGGTGGAACCCTCAATCCGAGAATCTGGAGATCTAGGACTGTGGGTTTCTAAAATAGGTATCTAAAAAGGAAATTTCATATCCATATTTTCATTAATAAGTATGTCGTTAAACGACAATTTGTTTTTACATTAATTTATAGAAATGTACTAAAAATTGTACAATGAAGAAAATGTAGAATTTGGGTGAAAATGGATTTTTCAGAAAGCCATAACCATGAACTCAGAGATCAGATCAAGGCATGTGAATAATGATTGGAAAGTTGTTTAAGAGGAGAATAATATTGAGATATTAAAATTTGGAGAAGTTTTATATAATTCTTCATGAACTGAGAAGAAGAAGAAGAATTTATAGAATTAATTGGCATTTTTTTTATAATATTCCTAACTCTAACAAAAATGGTTGCTTGTACATTTTGCAAAATTAGGGGTATAAGCATATTATTTTAAGCTAAAAAGGATGAATAGGGATCCTACATTCATGAGAGAGTATCCAAAGTACAACATATCATTTTTGGTAATGCAGAGACAAAATCTAATGGACATAGGAGAATAGTAGAGTGAACAAAATTGGTCGAGACTATGAGAATTTTGAGAATGGAGGTGCAAAGTTATAGAGATGGAAATGATAAGATACTAGAAGAGAAGGAGAATAATCAAAACACTCAACTGGTGCAAAGACTAAATAATTTGTAGAGACAAGTGAACAATGGATCAAACTCAATACACGAGGAAGAGGACATACATCATGCAAGGATATATAACTACAAAAAATCGAGTCACTCATGAAGTTCTAGTAGTATTATTACGATTCAAGGGGAGAATACATAGGGATAAATGTAAATGATATGACCCCGAGGGTCAAGGGAATATATGGGCCTAAATGCACATGTAATGTGTATATATATAATAGGTTTTTCCTAGTAGTAAAGGGGCCTCATGTGCAAGTGTGAAAAGTTATATATAGAGATCAAGCATTCATTATTGTGCACATGTGAATTGTGATGTCTGAATGTATTTGGTTATGTGGAGGAGTTTCTCATATAATCTAAGGAGTTATGGTGTAACTTATCTATCTTGGAGTTGTGATCCACGCTCACATCCTATACATTGTGTGTACTTTTGTTCTGTTATGATATTTGCAAGCATTGGGATCATTACATTTGGTTTTAGAGCATCAATGCTATGGTTTTGCTTCATCAAGGAAGTCATATTGGAATTTTTGATATAAAAAAATTTCAGGGCCACTTCATAAGTCTAAAATTTGATTCTATTTAGAATACATATTAGAGTACCTATGGTACAATTTTAAGCTTCCAAGTTATTGTAATTTCATAGATACACTCTGTGGAAGATAGGGTTTTTGACCAATCCTATAACTAGTCTCAAACAAGTGTTCTGAGTAAAACAATTATATCTTCTTCATGGAGGATCAAAATTCCATGAGACTAGTTGCATTGGAAATAAGACACTCTTTAGTATTTTTTTTGTGAGTTTCAGAACCACATATCGAATATTGGTCCCGTGGAATGTTGTACAAGGTCTCTCTCCAAAATAGGCCAAAATTCAACAAGTTTTGAGAAAGTTACCATAGCATTCATTTGGCACACCCAAATTCAGTATGACCTATGGGATTACAAAGAAGTCATTCCATACTACTACAAGGAGAAATTTCAAACTCTTAGGGGCTGTAATTTCATAAATACATCAGAAGGAAGGTCAGCCACCAGGATAGACTCCAAATCAGGGTTTCAAAGGTATGTTTACTTAAAACTATAATAACATTTGATTGGGATGTCTGATTGAGATGATTCAAAATCCATTGGAAATCAAATACATAGAATATTATATTGGAACACATAATAGAACTATTTGATATCATTATTCATAATATATTGAGGTTGTAAGTTGAGGTTTGGGGTTATACATTTATTAAGGATAAATGGAAATACCTCACTTTAGTGGAGATGAAGATAAATATGAAACAAATCCAAAGGAATGGTTGAGGATGATAACAAAAACAGTTTTGAGTCTTTGTAGGGAATGTTNGGGGGGGGGGACTTCTAAGTGGTGGAACGACTTTGATGAAGACACTAGATTTCACTCCACATGGTAATAATTTAAAAAACTCTTCTCAGATAAATGGATTAGGGATACAAAAATGGAGGAATTGTATAGAATTCAAGATGAATTAAAAGAATAAAAGGAATATATTAAGAATAAGGGTGAGGAGCTATCTAAGATATGATCCCTTAATTAATCACTCATTAAGGAGGTTAATAACCTAAAGCAAGAAAATAGTAGAAAATAAAAGTGTGAACATGATGATTCGAGGGAAGAATTGAAAAGGAAAGATGAAGAGGTGTGTAAATTATAAAACCATAATAAAAAAATGTTGGATGAGGTTAAAAGATTGAAAGAAGAAAATAAGAATTATCAAAATCAAGAAGAAAATATTATCTTGGATGGAGAAAATACCAAAAAACTTGAAGAGGAAATTTGTAAGAATGTCGATAAATCCCTAAATTACTGATGAGGTAAAATTAGAAATGCAATCCATAATTGAAGAACGATGTCAAAATTTGATAAATGGGGTGACATTGCAGCTTCAAAAGGAGAAATAAGACAAGATTCAAGAAGGTCACCATAAGAAACTTGTTGAAGTTAAACTCCATCTAGAGGATGTACATGAAAAATATGATGGTGATATCTCCAAGGATAGAATAATTAAAGAGAAAGAAAGGAAGATAGAGGATTCCATTGTATCTGAAAATAATTTAGATGAAATGCACATGCAAAGTGAAGCAAAACCATCAAAAGTGGAACCATATCGACACCCTCATTACCAAGAATCATTTCAAGGAAGACATGAAGGTCGATATCATAATTATGAAGGAAGAAAATGGAATACTTGTCAATATTCATGGAACAAGGCATAAAAAAACCACTCTTCAACAAGCTATTATCAGAGATCAACAACCAATACAAATTGGAGAATCTACAACAAAAATAAATGTAATTAAAGGAAATAAAATTATGAAATGACTAGACACCAAGGATTAAGACCAAAAATAATTGATTTTGGATGGATAGGTCATCATCAATGGAATGAAGAAAGAAGGAACATAAGAAAATCATATTACTTGGTTTCGTCACATGTGAGGCCTTTAATTACAAAGCTTTGAGGAAAATATTTTTGAAGGGGGGTGTTGAGTCCATTTTTGTGCTTTCACAAACCATACTTTTTGCCTCTTTATTTGCCATTTTCCTTCATTTTTCTCCACATTTCTCATAAAATAGCCTATCCAAGGTAAATTTGTCATCCTCTAACTTCAGAATTGAATTTT
>ML787290.1:503343-527704 GCA_009831015.1 Picea engelmannii | reverse complement strand
TTGAGTTATTTCATGCTTTCAGTATTTGGATTTGATTTGCTGTTAATGAACGAATGAAAGAAGAACAATGAATGTAGCTCTTGAATGAGAGTTTTGTCCTTCCCACATTTAATAGGTTTTAAGCTTTCTCTTGCATGCTTATTTGCTTTCACTCTTAGACAAACAAACGCTGATTACTGTTATGAGGACTATGAAGATGACTTCTGAATAGAAGCTTAGTGTCTCTTTCACAGTCAGCTTTAGAATAGGTTCTTACCATTTGAAAAACAAGTGTTGATCACCGTCATGAGAGCTATGAAGATGACTTCTGAATAGGAGCTTAGCATCTCTTTCACATTCANCCTTAGAATAAGTCTTTGGGTTATCTCCATAAAAGATAAAAACTATCTCTAAAATCCATATACTTTGGACATGCCTCTAAGTCTTACAAACATCGGATTGATAATAAATGCACTCTAATTTACTTAGGTAGATCTAGAGCTCAACAGGGGGTACTATGTTATGAGCCTAAATGTACATGTAATGTGTAAATATATATGCAATAGGGTTGGCCTAGTAGTAAAGGGACCTCATGTGCAAGTGTGAATAGGTATATCTAGAGATTATGTATTCATTATTGTGCACAAGTGAATTGTGATTTATGAATGTATTTTCTTATGTGGAGGAGTTTTTCATATTATTTAAGGAGTTATTGTGTAACTTATCTATCTTGGAGTTGTGCTCCATGCTCACATTCTCTACATGGTGTGTACTTTTGTTCTGTTATGGTATTTACAAGAATTGGGATTATTACAAGAAAACATAGAAATTAGTCAACTACTCACTCAACCAAGAATTTGTATACATCTAAAGAGTCAAGCAATAGTCCAGACGTCTCTCATGTTAGGCATCAAAGAATAATATATGAGTGGGATAACTTGCAAGGAGAGATTATGAAGCTTAATCCACCATCCTTTGATGGTGAAAGAAAAAGTGGAGATGAAGTTGAATCCTATTTTCTTGGAATTAGAAAGTAATTTCAATTGAAAAACTAATCATCTAACTTAGAATCCATGGTTTCCACATACCATTTTCATGGAAAAGTTGCTATGTAGTGGGATTAGTTAAATCAAGTTGAGCACATTGATGAGAGTGATATTTCTTGGAATTATTTCAAGAAATATTTTCAATAGGAGTGTCTTTCATAGCACTATCATGACAAAAAGATGCAATAGTTCTTTGAACTCAACTTGGGAAGCATGAACATGGGAGAATATGAAAATAAATTTGTGGAGTTGTTGAGGTATGTGGAGATTATTAAGGAAGATAAGGTGAAAATACAAATGTTTCTAAGTGGACTATCATCTCTCTATAAAGATAAAATTCAATATGATGAACCTAAAACTTTGACATACACCATTAGAAAGGCTACGTACCTGTATGACCAAGGAAAAGGTAGAGAATATTTTCAAAAATATTGGAGGGATAAGAAGAAGGAGAAATATGATCAAAGAAGGAAGGTATTCAAACCTCCTTTCAATAGAAATAGTCCTATCACATATCAACAAATTCAACCTACTAAGAATGAATCCAAGATGAAATAATTCTCAAGAAAGAGGGGAAGACCACCAATCAAATTTTGGGGATGTAAACAAGATCAATTTTACAAGTATTTCCCTCACACAGAAGACAAAATGAGGAAACTACACAATATCCAAGAGGATACTTTAGTGGAAGACATGGGAATAAATACTCCAAGGATATATGCAGCCCAGGAAGATTGACAAGAAGAACACCAATACCATATTATTGAGGTGGAAGGTAAGATCATAAATCAACCTGTTTCTATTTTAATATATTTAGGAGAAATACATAGTTGCATTGATCCTAAAATAGTGGAAATATGTCATTTGAAAAAAAATTAAGTTTGAAATATCATGGTTTGTTTATCTAGCCATTGGAACCAAAAGGAGGATCAATGAGATTGTCACAGGTTCTCCAATAAATATGAATGGAGTGAACACTAGTGATGATATGAATATCATACCATTAGGATATTATGATATCTTACTTGGAATGGATTGATTGGACAAGCATAATATTTTCCTAGATTTCCATAACAAGACATTTACATGTCTTGATGAAGAAGGGAAGTAGAGCACTATGCAAGGAATTCCATGACCCATTTCTATCAAGGAGAGTTCAACCTTACAACGGAAGATATGTTTAAGGAAAGAATGTCAATTATATGCATCCCATGCAGAGGATCTAGAAAATACCGAAGAGACAAGTCTTGAATATTTTTCAGTATTGCAATAGTTTGAGGATGTATTCAAAGAAATACCAAGATTGCCACCAAAGAGGGAAGTTGATTTTTCTATTGATTTACTACCTGGAACTGAACTAGTATCAAAGACTCCTCATATAATGAGTGCACCATAATTAAAATAATTAAAAATGTATCTCAAATAATCGTTGAAGAAAGGGTACATACACCCAAGTGTGTTAACTTGGGGAGCACCAGTACTCTTTGTGAAAAATAAAGATGGAATGTTGAGGTTGTGTATTGAATTCAGACAACTAAATAAAACCATTGTAAAGAAAAAATACCCTCTACCCAGAATTGATGACCTCTTTGACCAGCTAAGAGAAGTAAGCATATTTTCACATATAGACTTGAGATCAAGATATCACTTGGTGAGAATCAAGGAAGAATACATCAGTAAGAAAAATTTTAGAACCAGGTATGAGCATTATGAATTTGTTGTGGTGCCATTTGGATTGACCAATGAATCAACTGTATTTATGTGTTTGATGAATGGAATATTAAAAAACTATCTGGATAAGTTTCTCATTGTATTCTTGGATGTCATATTTATTCCAATTCAAAAGAAGAACATGAGCATCACTTGATATTGGTACTGAAAGTGCTAAGGGAACATCATCTATATGCCAAGTTAAGAAAGTTAAGTTTCTACCAAGAGTGGATCCATTATTTGGGGCACATTATTTCAGAGGATGATATAATGCTAGATCCAGAGAATATTGAATCCATTAGAGGATGGACAATACCAAGGAATGTTTTAGAAGTCATATATTTTATGGGATTAGTCATATACTATAGGAGATTTATAACAAGATTATCTAAGATTTCCCATCTCGTCACTTCTTTACAAAATAAGGGAATTAAGTTTGAATGGATAACAAAGTGATGAATTTTTTTTTGTTGAAAGAGTTACTTAACAGTGCACCTATTTTGAAGATTTATGACACAAATGATAATTTTTTGGTATGTCCATATGCATGCAAAGAAGAACTTGGTGTATTCCTCACTCAAAATGGACTTGTCAATGGTTACAAATCTAGAAATCTTAAATAACATGAGAGTAATTAATCCACACATGATTTTGAGCTTTCTTCCATAGTTCATGAATTGAATATGTGGAGACATTATTTAATGGGGAAGAAATTCAAATGAAGGATAGACCACAATGGTTTGAAATATTTGTTTGAAAAATTGAATTTAAATGACATGCAAACAAGATGGTTGTAATTCTTAAGTGAGTATGACTTTGAAATCAAGAATATCAAAAGAAAATAAAATAAAGTTGCTAATGCACTCAACAAAAGGGTACACATCATTCATGCTACATCCATTATTATGCATTATAAAGATTTAAATAACAAAATTTTAGATGTTGTTGTTATAGACCCACATTACCTATAGGTAACAAAAATATTACAATAGGAAGAAGAATAGTAGATATTTAAATAATATAATATAGGATCCGATGGGATACTTATGCATAAAAATAGAATTTATGTTCTTGATTCTGGAGAACTCGAGAATTCAGTGTTAAAAGAAATGCATAATGTTCCATATGTCGGACATCTTGGTTACCAGAAAATGATTGTAGCAATAATAAGACAATAAATTTAGCTGGGAATGACGAAGGAGGTTTCTAATTACATTAATAGATGCATGGAATGTCAAAGAGTGAAATCTAAGAATACAAACCCAGTATGACTGCTATATCCATTACCAATCCCAAAGAGGAAATGGGAAGTAGTAACCATCGATTTTATTACTAAATTTCCCAAGACAGTAGGGAAACATTATTCAATAATGGTAGTGGTGGATAAATTGACAAATTTTGTTCATTTTGTCCTAGTGAATATGAATCATACAATAGAAAACATTGAAAAAATTTACACAAGGGAAATTTCTAGGTTGCATGGAATACCTAAGGAAATTGTTTCAGATAGAGATACAAAGTTTACTTCAAAATTTTGGAGAGGATTATTTAAGGGATTCAATACAAATATGAACTTTAGCACAATATACCATCCAAATTCATATGGGAAGATAGAGAGAGCTAACCAAGTAATTGAATACATTTTGAGAATGTATGTGATGGATAAGACATCTAAGTGGGAACGTTTATTGCATTTGGTTGAGTTTTCCTACAATAATGGGTATCAACATTCATTGCAGATGAACCCATTTGAAGCCTTGTATGGTAGAAAATGAAACATTCTAGCCAGTTGGGACAACCTAGAAAACATAGTAATATGTTAGGGACCTAACCTCTCTAACCCCTCACATTGGTAGACTAGTATATTTTTCATGCAATAAAGGTTGACATTAGTTAATGAGGTTTATTTAATAATGTGAACAAGTCTAATGAAAGAAAAATTAATAGAATGTTTTTCTTCTAGAAAGATATTCCTCTAGAATGTTCTTTAGAATATATAATTAGTATAAATAGGAGTAGAAGGCATGAGAAAGTCTTGTATTGAGAATTTTTGTAATAGAGCTCTACTATGCTAAAATTTCCCCCCTCAAAGAGGAAAGTGAAATTGGATTTATATCAATAAAGGTATCATTTTTGGTGTTGTTATTCTCTATATTTTGTTGTTCCATTGGTATTTTTTGTAATATTTTTTTTTATTCTTGTTATAATACATCTGGTCCCTTACAAGTGGTATTAGAGATCTTTCCTATACATAAATTGTGGGATTTTTTTTTAGGGTAGAGACCTGTATTGTCGATGTCTTCAAAGAAAAAAGATCTTTCATTCAGTAGGTAAAAATATGGTTGGGGAAGACTACACATAGGAAATATAGAGAGTTTCATAGGGTTACTCAGAAAAAACATTTCACCTAGTTGGAAACCTATGTAATACCTCTTGGTGCCCCTTTGAGTAGTACCACATTAGATAGAATCTATACACATCCATCACTCCCATGTACCATTAGATATATCAGGAGTCCCCTTGGTCTCCTGAAACTAGCCCTAGACAATTTGATTGACCACCTGACTGCTATAGTGATACCAATAACAACACTTGAGAAGATACTCTATAGTACTTGGGTAATCATGTAGTACAACTAAGGGTACGACCAAGCCTCCTTAGTTGGTTCCTTGAGATATTTGGAAAATTTATACTATCCAACCTTTCACGTATATCAAAGAGCTATAGGATAGGGAAAACCCTTGTCTGTAGGAACCCTAAAAGCCCTAAACCTTGGGACTGGAACAAAAAAATAAAAAATAGAAGGGAAATTTTGTTGCCCAATCTTACCTATTGCATCATAGTTGTGAATTTTTTTCCCTGTTAAAAATTTGGGCATTTTGTCACTACAATATTCTTTAGGCTAGATTATAACACAGAACAAGTAAAAAAAAATAGTATAGTGACTCTTTTATCACCCTTAATTAGGAACTATCTTATTCGATTCCTCTCTTCGCCTTGCTCGGAGTGGTACCTATCACTTGTAATCATTTTTTTCCATGGACCCACCCACCCTTATCGGTACCCTTATTTTCATCCTATCCCATTGGCTTCCACTCTTCACCCCATCCGACGTGATAATCCTCATCTATAACCCTTTTTTTCTGTAGACCCACCTACCCATTTTTCCTTCTCCCCAAATGGATTTCACCTACAACTAAGAACTCAACAACTTTCTCACTAACAATGAATAGAACAAGCATTTCATACAAGAAATAAATTCCAATATTTCTACCCCCAACTTTAATAATTCTACCATCAAAATTGATCATCGAGTTGTGCAATAGTCCATAGAATCCCTCAACTAATATGAACCACTTCATGAGTCGATTACCATATCCTACCTCCTCTGAAAAATCTTACTGCCATGAAGATGTCGACTCTTCCCATTACCAATCCTTTCATTCCAATCAAGCTCATAGAGAACTATGTATTCCCATAGTCGAGGTGAACAAATTTGATATCTCGTATCCCATAGGCTAGGTCACACAAATGTAACATCCTTCTATGGAATTACTAAAGAATTGGCAAAAATTCATTATGGTGTCCTCTATTCGGATGTTGAATGTTGGAATACTGAGAGGGGGGGTGAATCAATATGAGCACTTTATTATCACTTTTAACCACAATATATAAACTTCAACTTTAGCAGCAATATATCATCAATATATCATGAGAATATAAACATAAGTAACATCACATCAAGTACACAGTACACCAACATTTACGTGGAAATCCAAATGGGAGAAAATCACAAAATGCTTTCGTATATAAAAAATAATGCATTCATTGGAAGCACTAACTTCCCAATTCTCCTCCTATAAATGGAAGGAGGCTACGACCCCCTATTTATAGGCTCCAACCTGAGGGAAGCTATGTTGGCGCAGAATTGATCAAAATAGGGTCCTTCTCAGGTTACCAACAAAATGCACCATGTAGTCTAGAGCGCTGACATTTTCATCTCCTCCGAAGAGAAGAAGTATCACCCGAAGCACAACCAAGACAAGAAGATAGGGAAGGCCAAGGAGAATACTTAAGCAGGTTTCGATAATCTCCAGGATTCACCATAACCTTGCACAAGACAGACTAACCACATAACAGATCTGAACTTATTCATAACTAGAAATAAAGACAATCAAGTTGCGATAGCATTTGTAAACAGATACAATGCATTGTTCTTATCGGACATAAATAAGTAAAGTACAAATATGATTCATAATCATAAACACAGAATGACACAGTAATTTCAAAATTTTAGGTCCTTCCATATATATTATCAAAAGATATTCTCAGATATAGTATCACATATACAAATCATTACTCTGTTATAATCTTCTGCCTCTGGACTCATGCCTTAGATTTCTATCTACCCTTTTCCCCCAAAGGTATACAAGTTACAATCATAGAACCTACATGGAGTATAATAATACTTTGTCTACGCTTTCTACCCTCTCTATGAAAAAACCAAACAACCAACAACAACATCCAACACCCAACCCTTTTACAATCATATGCATCTCATACATAAAGGCCAAGTGGAATCTTTCTAGTTTTAGACTCTACATGCTTTCTTGTTCTTGTTCTATTGTAACCGCTTTTTCCTTGATGGTGTTGTGTTGTCCCTTTTCACAATCATTTTCTATTTCTTTGATTTCTCCACTATCCAACTTATTTTTGGCTTGTGCAACTCATGTTTGACAAAAATTGGGATTGTAGTCTTCCTTGTGCAACTTCTAACAAAAAATGAAGGGCCCAATGAGCTCCAACCACAATCCTTGACTCACCCTCGAGTCAAGTCCTTGGCTCTTTCACAACTTCTAGTGTTTGTTGCTTTCCTTTGTCCTCTGTCTCTACTTTTATTTCATCTTATGCTTGCTCTTTTTCCTTTTTGCCTCTTCAAATGAAGGTCCCAACTCTGGGACCAACTCTATGGCCCGCTTCTTGACTCCTTGAAAACCCACAATTTTGTCTTGCCACTTCCTGGAAAGGAGTGAGGCTTCAACTATGAACTATTGAGTCACATATGTAATGCATCATTTAGGATTGGATGTGACTAGGGAGTTCCAATCAGAATCAGCTATAATGTCTACCTGATGCATCTACATTTATGTTGTCTGAATGATAGGTCAAAATTTGTGCATCTCTTTCTTATCTACTGTTTGTGCTTCGAACAGAGCATTCAACTCATTGTATTCCTTCTATATCTGATTGAATTTCTCCTGCTGCTCCATCAGATCCATGGTGACCACAACTTCTTCGTTGAGAGATTGTATCCTTGCGCACACATCCTCCTAAGTTTGGTTGTGCCTAGAAATGATTCCCATCCAATCACTAACTTCTCAAAATATCCTCGTGCATTCGGCTATGCATTTGTGTAGTGCTACTCTGGAATTATTTCCTTCCAATACTACTTTCGCTATCTGCTCTTGCAGCTTCCTAGGTTGTTGTTTTGCTTCTCGTTGGCTCTCTCACAACTGTGCTTCCAATTTCTCTATGTGAATGGACAGATGTGACCATGCTCACTAGAGTAGATCGATCTGATGCTTAGGCTCTCCTGCAACACTAGATTCTGATAGTTGTGGTGTTTCCTTCCCTATCTCTGGCTAGGATTCGACAAGCTTCTCTTGGATTCTTTCTAGCTTCTTCTCTGCTTGGACCTTGGCGTATTTCTCTTATGTCTTGCATTCTTGGGAAAGGAGTGCTTCCTCCCTTGCAAACTCTGCATCCCTCTCAGCCTGCTAGAGTCTCTTCTCCAATTGATCAGTTGAGGCTCTGATCATCCTAACTAACTATGTTGCTGGCCACTGTGCAAGATTAGCAGAAGAAGGGGTGGCCTCCCTTGGTACTCGGACTTGCAGTGGGATTCCACTGGTCGTTGAATGCTCTGAAGGTGTATCCACCTCCTATTATCCTATAGATGGTCCTGGTGCAAGCCTCAACCTCAGTTTTGATGGCAAGAAAGGTAGTACTTATGTTCTGGTCAGGCAGAGTTGCAACAACTATGTGCATTGTTGTGGGTTTTGGAGGACTAGCTCCATTTGTTCCTACAATGACCTTTCACTCTAGCCTGATGCCATATTAGGTTCCTTCTGAACCTTTGGTATTTGTGCCTCCTTGTGGATCTCATCTTCTAGGGTTTCTCTCTTTTCGATAGCACTCTTAAAATTGGTCTTTGTGGGAGTGCATTGAGGACTGAAGACTTTTGGTTTTGGTACAGTTTTCATCTTTGTTGAAGACAAAGTGTCCCGAATTAGCACAAAAGGGACAATTTTTTGGCTCTGGGCTTTAATGTTTAGACCAGTGAGTTCTAGTCTCTACTCTGGTATCTTGGTGTTTGGACCAGTGAATTCTAGTCTCTGCTCAGGTATCTCGGGGGGTTCCAACTGTATAGGCTCCAGGTTGGTGGTTTGGGACTGGATGGCGATTTATCGAGGTGGAAACTAAGGTTTTGGGGATGATGGGGGTTTTTCAATGATTATGGTGGTGGATGGAGTGGATTTAGGATCAAGGTCATCCTGGATATCAATAATGTGGGCTGCTCGAGCCGCTGATCGAGTGCTAGGAATGGTAGATGATATTGGTTGGGTTTCAAAAACTTACTTGGGGAGATCCCCATCCTGGGTTTCTTATCCAATGGGTCTCTGATGAAGGCAACGATGAGAATTTTTTTGAAATCCTTACCTCTCAACATGGCTTGTTTGGGGAGCTACGAGAACATGGATAATGTTCTCTTCTTGCGCTTTAGCAGCTACGTCTCTTCTTCCTCTTCGGAATCCGTCTGCACTGGGGCTTCTTTCCTCTATTCCTCCTCGCATGATCTTGGTCCTACCTGTGATTCTTGGCCCCTTTTATTCAGTGGTTCCACCGACAAAAGGTAGTGCATCCCCAACTTGTGCAGGTTGTGTTTTACTCCAGGCCATGATAAGACCTCCTTGTCTAAGGCCTCATCATCCAAGTAAAATGGCATCATCCGAGTGTTGAATTCTTCTCACTTGGCATGCCTTGGCCAAACAAATGTGTGGTGGTGGTTCATGATGAATGCAATGTTCTGCATCCAGAGGTTGAGTAATTCCTGCAGAATGCACAACCTCTACATTGTGTCTAGCAACCTATTGTGCCATTTTGAGAATGATGTGTTGTTGAAACCAGTGTTCTCCAAGTATGACCTTGAGTTCCACGATTCAAACATCTTTGCCAATCACTTCTTATCTACTGGAAATAGCAGTCTTCCTGCAGGTGGAGTCCACTTCAACCAAAAATTAGCCTTAAGTGAAAGTGTCAGCCTTCTCTTGTGCTTCCTCACAAGCCACCAGGAGTTCTTCCAGTAAATAACTACACCATTTGAATACAACATTGTTGGCACAAAAAATTGTCACTGATAAGGAATCCAATGTGCATTTGCCTTTGTAATAAGACCGCATAACCTTGCTAGAAATTACATAGTGGGTGGTCCTAACTGTCTCAGGTAGAATGGGGTCAATATTGGCTATGCGCCCCCCCTCTGTGTATGAAATATCTCATATAAACTGGGTTCCCCCTTTTTCTTCCCATGCTTGCTGGGACCCTGAAATCCTTTGGATACATCCTCTCCTTCGATGGATAATCCATTCAGTTGATGGATGTACTCTACATGAATTGGTTATCTTCTATCCAACCACAGGTTTTTTTCATGTACCCTGCTAATGAGAAACTTGGTACATCTCGCAACCTCTCCATTAGTGCCAAAAACTGGAAAATCCCTGAGATTCATAATAGTGGAGTTAAAAAGGTTGATGAACTCTATCTTTGGCATGAACTGCATTCCTCCCAACTCGTCCAGAGCAATGCTCCATAAGACATTGATGTTCATTTGCAGGAACAAAACCTGGTCTATCAGGTCGAGGTAGAGAAGTTTGACTTTCTTGAAGTTCCCTTTGATATCACCCACGATCTCGACCCGGGGGTTACAAGGCTTGTTTGACACTACATCCTTAGAAAATACACTTCTTCTTCTGATAGCTCTCGACATGGTGATTATGAATTTTCAAAACACTTCAATAGGCTAACTGGGATTGTGGATCGCGACTGAGGGCCGAGGAATTGCACATGCTTGAGAACAATTCGAATTCGCAAGGTGATAATTTCTCTATGGGAAGCAATACATCTTACACTGAGTTCCCAGAACCTTATACTCGGGCTTAGATGGAAAGTTCTATAATAATTTCTAAGGTTATTCATCATTAACCCTATAGACTCGAGTTGGAGCTGCATTGTCTGAAGGGACTGGTTAACAAGGTAAATCTATTGGGCGATCTTGGCATTTATTGAGAAAGTTGGTCAGGGACATGGCCGATTCCAGACCTTACCATTTAACAGATGGGAATCCTAGCATGAATATCGATGGAATATTCACGTATCGTGGCTTTATGGTTTAACAGAATTCGGATGGGTTACTGTAGAGGTAATAAAGGCTATGACTGGACTGGGTTCGTGTGGCACATGGACTAGGACTACATCTAGATTTTCTCTCCCTCTGACCACAAAGGGGTCCTCATCACATTTAATGACTGTCATTAATAGATTCATGGATATTTTGATCCTACATTGTTGAGTAAGGAAACAACACTTAGACAGAAAAATAAACTACATGTCGCGGTGCAACAATGCACACTTCGACTTTATTAACTAAATTCATAGAAATTGCAAAATAATCAAATCTAGCTACTATACATGCTCCTTTGGACTAGATAAATAGTCCTTTAGCTCAATTCTGAGACATATATGGTTTCAGGCAAGCGACATTCATCCATCATGGCCGAAGTATACCGTCTAGTTACGTGACTCTGAATTCTCTCGAAGGTCAAATCTCCACAACTATAAATGGTCCCAACCAATGCATGTGAAACTTGTCTGGATGTTTCTGGTATCGATTGTCATAAAGTAGGACATTATATCCTTGTGCAAATGATTTATTCTTAATGTGTTTGTCATGCCAAGATTTTAGAATCAGACCTAATGAATGGTGAAATACTTGAACCCATAAGCAAGATGGTATTTCCACAACTTGCCATTGTCTCACGCATTGTTCAATATGTTCTTTAGAATCATACCGTCCATTGAATAGTTGAAAAACATGGAAATCCATCCACATCTCTGATTCCAACTTCTCCTTATCTTGAAATCTATATTGGATAGCTTTCTTCACATCTTCCTAGTTCTTAATCAAGGATTTGTGACTAGTCCACCATCTAGCAGGGGTGTCCTGGAGGGATAAGTCCAAAATTGATATCCTTTGATCCTCCACTATCTTTTCTTCCATGCTAACCAGAAAGATATCAATTTCTAAGGTACCATCATATATCGGGTGTTCTCTGACCTCGGTTCCAACCCATCTAGTTGCTCTGATAGTTACACATCTTCTTGAAAATATTTCATATGAACCTTGCTGCCAACTGTCAAATGCCAGTTCTGAATCTTCGTCCGCTGATTGTATGCTCCTCCAAATTACTGATCCATCAACAACAGGATTTATGTATTCTTCTCTCTTTCTTGTTGTTACAATGTACAACTGATCCAAGTCTTCTCCCTCCAAATTGTTGTTTTTTGGCTTCGTGTATCAATGGTCTACATACAGATCCAAGGGTTGAACTACTTTTATTATGTCTTACCCAAATGTCATAGTGTCTTTATTTAGGTCAATCACTGCATAGTTGTCGTAAGCCCAATCAATACCAAGTAGTTCACGATAAGGGTCATTATCCCCCATGATTTAGATCACCTCAAAATTAGATACAGTCTTCACTCCCACAACATCTATTTCCACATTCTCCATTCTTCCAATTGGAAAAATACAATACTGATTGGCCATTCTTAACTTGATTGGGGAATGTATAAACTAGGGTTTTCCTAAAGTTTCCCTAGTCTTTTTAAGCAGTACATTGACATCAGATCCTAGATCTACCATAAAATCGTTAATCTCAAACTCATCTAGCTGGGTTGCTAATCTAAACTCTTTTCTTTTTCTTATCTGCACTCTCTGACTATTCTTCTCAGGAAGATTAGTCCTTATTCTAGTTTCTGTAGATTCCTCAGTTCCTAGGACTAGGTCTAGGTAATTGCGCAACTTTTCTGTCAACTGGTCATTCCCAAGAATATCAAAAAATAATTGAAACCAAAGGTCAACTACATTTTGTGACTACTCAGGTTGTCTTCTTGGGACTACGGGGTTTCGGGGTGTGGGGGGTGAAGAAGGGACTTGCACAACTTTAGGATAAATGATAGACTGAGGGGGTTTTCTTTCATTTCAGGCCTAGTGATACCCTAGAATACTTCTATTGCATTTTTAAAGAATATATTATGTTTCATAGGATCATACTTGTCCTCCTTAAGTGTTTCTTTCTATATTTGAGGTAAATTATCGACATCTGCACCAGTCTTTTCTCCTCCTTGAGTAACGATATTAATTTTGCGTAGTTATCTATTAATGACTCTCTTTATCTCTTAACTAATAATATTAGTTCCTTGTTGGCATACCTGATCTTCCCATTTCACAATTATATCTAGGAAGCCTTCAGTTGTGTGCCTATTGGTTCTACAGTGAGATCACCATGGTCGCCTTGGGTGAGGAAAATCTCTAGTCATGTGGCCTTGCTCATTACAATTGTAGCATCTAATTGGTCCTCTTCCCTCAGTTCTTCATCCTTTGAAGTCTCCTCCAGCTCCACCTCCTTGACCTCTTCCCGGTCACTGAGGGGTTTCATTCTCCCTGAATGATGTTCAATCCGGTCTGTTCGCAAGTGTATCCAATTCTCTACACTGATTTGTGGCATGTGTGGTAGATGCGTAAAACTCACAATGCACAATATTTGGTACTATTGAATACTTCTGAATAATGGGGCATTGTCTTGGCCCATGTCCATGGATTCAAAAAATATCGCAATACTCAACTGACAACGCTTCTTGATTACCTGGAAAATCATGATATGGGGTTGGGGTATGGAATGGTAAATTCATAGATATTTGTGCAACTCCTCCTGTTGGTCCTGGTGAGGGTCCCGTCGGATTATGAGGAGGTCCCATTCCCCTCATTCGTGGACTTTCATTCACCAGATATTGTTCTTTATAACATATGGTACACCAGAGTTGCGATCTTCTTGGTCTAGGTATCGTCAATTATTGAATCTTCTTTGTGAGTACAGATATGTGTCCTTGTAGTTGCACCATATTTGCATCTGTTGGGGGTTTGGTCAATCTTAGGCTCCCCAGATATCCTGCCATGGATTCAATCTTCATTGATTGTTCCAAAGCATCTGTCAAAGTGGCTATCCGTTGTTGCATTAACAAAATTTGTCTCAGGGGTAGCAATCATTGGATATACCATTCTCTTTGATGTTCCTAGTGAATTGGATGTGACAACCTCCCTATAGCATCTTTAAACTTCTTGCTATCTTCCTAGGTCAATTCTCCTTCCCTTTTTTGAATTTCATGCAACTCAGATAGAGTTTGTTGTTTTGACTGAGGTAGCTTAAACTCCACTATGACCGTTGTCCGTACTTGGTCAATTGTGAACACTTGACCTTGCACTCCTAGTACTCTTGGCTTAATGGACTTCATGTACCATTTGAGAGCACGACCTCTCAAGGTAGTCTAGAACTCAACCAATTTATTTGCATCTAGAGTCCCTCTAGACCTCCAAATTGCTTCACATAAGAACCAATGTTTCTCAACATCCTTGTCTCCCTTACCCCATAATTATGGGTATCGAGCAATCGAATCTTCTGCATTACCATCCATTGTTGATCTTACTACTCCTACCAAGATAAAACCTAACAGTCCTAGTTGCAATCTACCAAGGGATCCCAATATTCACACTTCTCGGTTGTGACTGACTAACTGACTGCAATGGAAAAAAATAGCATAAGAAGGTCTTATAGAATTTACCACTTGTATATAACACACTTGGGGTATGGGTGATTCAGGGCTGGTGCCGCTGGCTTTGAGGCAGGTTTCTTTGATCTGGGGGGTCTTGTTCTCATCCTTTGGAGTGGTCTCTTCAGTCAAATTTTGGATATTTCCTGGTATCGGGGATGAATATTCTCTTTCTTGTTCAAGATCCATGTCGGCTTCCTTTTCCCATGCTTCTATACCTTCTTCTTCTTGTCCACCGTCTTGTGGAATTCTTTCTCTCTCTGATTATGTCTCATTTAATATTTGACTAGCTAGTCTTTCCTGTCTTCTCATCTTTCGTAACTCTTCCATTTGTCCTTCCTCAACTTCTCTTGGTCTGACTTCTTTCTGAAACTTCTCAGACTGTCTCACTACTTTCTTTATCTTACTGTGCCATCACTTCTCAACTATGGAAAATATTTTCAAGGCTTGGTTCATTTCTTGTTGCTCCCCCATTTGTCATAGAACCCTCTCCCCTCTCCCAGGCCATGACTCCACCTCAAACTCACCCCACCCCAAGTGAGGATGTTTACGTTTCCATCTCATTCAGGGTATGGTCATCATCCCATCCTCCATCAAGAAAACCTTAATCCATAGGCTGATTTCTCTCAACAGTATTCCCCTTATGTTTTTCTTAAAATCCACTTCTGCCCATGAAAATGATTGATGATTCTCAGTTGCAAACTCGATAATGTATCCTTCTAATGTTGTATTGACCCATAAATTGATCGCTTGCATTACTGGATAATCCAATTGATGAAGTGTTGTGATATTTTCTGTATCTCAAGCGCAGGTCTTCTTGACTCATTCTTGGAATTTCATAGCTTCTTGGAGCCTATCTATCTAGTGGAAAAGTTCTTTTAGGAACTTAACCCATAATTTCTTGTACTGGTCACTCGATCTTTCTGAATAAAAGACAACCTCTCATGTATCTTTCACATAATTTCCTCTCAGCTCCACTTCTTTCCTTATGAAGGTGTCACAATTTTTCTCCCACCACTAGTAAATATTGAATTGGTGAATCTGCAGAAGAATTATCCCTACAGGTTCCCTTTTAACACAAGTCCCGACAACGAAACCATTTTTTTGGCGTGAAATTGATCAAACCAAGGTCCTTCTCAAGTTACCAAGAAATGGCACTGATTAGTCTAGAGCGCTATAATTTTTGTCTCCTCTGAAGAGAAGAATTCTCACCTGAAGCGCAACTAAGACAAGAAGACAGGGAAGGGAAAGGAGAATACTTAAGCAGGTTTCTAGAATCTCTAGGATTCACCATAACCTTATGCAATATAGACTAACCACAAAACATATCTGAACTTATTCATAACTGAAAATAAAGACAATCATGTTGCGATATCATTTGTAAAAAGAGATAGTGCATTGTTCTTATTAGACGTAAAGAAGTAAAGTACATAGACTATTCATAATCATAAACACCGAATGACATAGTAATTTCAAAATTTTAGGTCCTTCCATATATATTATCAAAAGAGCTTCTCAGATACAGTGTCACAGATACAAATCATTACTTTGTTACAAGCTTCTGGCTCTGGGCTCATGCCTTAGAGTTCTATCTAACCTTTTCCCCCAAAGGTATACAATTTACAATCACAGAACCTACATGGAGTAGAATAATACTCTGTATATGCCTTCTAACCTCTCTATGACAAAACCCAACAACCAAAAACAATAGCCAACACCCAACCCTTTTACAATCATATGCATATCATACATATAGGCTGAGTGGGATCTTTCTGGATTTAGACTCCACATGATTTCTTGTTCTTCTTCTGTTGTAACTACTTTTTCCTTGTTGGTGTTGAGTTGTCCCTTTTCGCAACCATTTTCTATTTCTTTGCTTGCTCCACTGTCCAACTTATTTGTGGCTTGAGCAACTCATGTTTGACCAAAATTGGGATTGTAGTCTTCCTTATGCAACTTCTAACCAAAAATGAAGGGCCCAACAAGCTACACCCCCATGAATTCTCTATCTCCAACCAGAAGGCGACTATAATCCCCTAATTCACAGGCTCCAACTTGAGAGAAACTCCAACTCCCTAGGTTCTTCGGCACAAACTGGAAGGAGACTACAACCCCATTTCCTTGACACATCCTTCTGCCTTGAAATATAAGTGTAGACCAAACTATCACTACCACAATCACTGTCACTACCACTATCACTGTCACGTCAACCTATCACTATCACCAATCTATCACATCATCCTGTCATTGTATCCAACCTATCACATCAATTTATCATTGTCAACCTGTCACTAATCAACTTGTCCAACTTGTCACTGCCACCAATACTCAACCAAATCCTCTTAGATGGATCATATACCAAGGACACCTCTCAACTAGATGTCCAACATCACCAACGCATGCCTCTACCAAGCATGTACCAATATCGCCAACACACCATCACAACATATGTGTCCACACCATCAACTTGTACCATAGCAAGCATCAACCATGTACCACAACTTGTACCGCAACAAGTGCATCAACCACAGGGATGATTTTAGGGGCTAAATTTCGCTCATGGGCTATTTTTCCATGGTTTTCCCAAAAAAAGATTCGTTATTCTAAAAATGATTCACCCAAATTCTATAGGATAAAATTATTTTACCTTAAAAATCGCTAAAAGTTTATACAAACTATATAAAATCCTTAGGAATTTGAATATTTTTACAAAAATATCGCCAAAATTTTATAGTTGGCATATGAAGATTAGTAAGATTCGCCAAGGTTTCTACATTTTAAAATAAATTTCCATCCTTAAAATAATCCTTGATCAACCATCCACCAACACTTGTACCATAACAAGTGCATCAACCATGCACCAACATTTGTACCATACCATGTACTAACAATGTATCTCAACCATATACCATATCATGTATCAATAATACACTATATCATGTATAAATCATGCATCAATGATGTACCATATCATCAACCATGTACCATGAAATGTGCCTCTAACAATGAACCATAACATCCATATACCAATTACCAAGAGTATGTCTCAAGTATGTATCAATATCACGTCAATCATATGAAACCAGTTACCATGTATCACAAGGGTCTCCAATACATTCCTTAAGCATTTTTGATACCATTGATGATACAAGCCTCAACCAAACATATAAAAAACATACCTTTAATCATGAAGAATACTTGAAGCATATCATCACAGACCAACATACCAACATGTACAAATCATCTTCAAAAAATAAGAGATGGCATATTCTTCAAGGGATTTTCACATATCTCTGACCTATCCTTACTACAAATCATGGATGTTTGCGCCCTTCTTGATGCAACTCACGAATGTCTGGGCCCTTATTGCTGCAAATCAGGATGTCCACAACTTTCTTGTTGTAACTCTGGATGTTCATGCCCTTCTTGCGTCAACTACGGATGTTTGCTCCCTTCTTGCTGCAACTATGAGACTTTTGCCTTCGTAACTTCATACTTGACGCTAGATTCACTAATAGAATAAAATATTAGACCATAACATTCTGACAAGATATATATTCAATGTAAGTGTGTGTACTTATGAGATACTCCTTGAGGTGTATTTATACTTTTTCTAGGTAACCTCTTTCCCAATTCTCAGGGATTCTTGACTTTCTTGTTACAACCACATTACCCTTTCATTATTTGACTTGTTACCAATTAGGGGCTTCTTGACCATTCTTCATGGATTCTAACTTCATGAGGGAATATCTCCCTAACCATGATGAACCACATGGCATACCACCTATCATCGAAAATGACATGAAAATTACTATCCATCTATGAGTGTCTTACCTGCATGTACATTGTCCTTCATGTCCATATTCCTCAACCAACTTTAGGTCCCACAACCAAACCTCCTAGGATTCATGTAGACTTCATCAAATACACCCATGACATTTGTTGACATCATACATTTTTTTTGACATCAATGAAAACTAACTCACCATCAATATCAACCGCATATCTGGGGATTCTGGACTTTTCCAAGGGTTGACATAAGTTAAAACTGACTATCCAAACCAATTGTCCAATAATCTCCCCCTTTTGCATTGATGGAAACACCAACATTGATACTCCAACACTCATGTTTTCCTTGTGACCATTTCTCCTCATCAATGTTTCTCTCTCTCCCCCTTTAACATCAATGGAAAAGGGTATCTCTCCTTGGGGCTGCTCCCCCTATATTCATGCATATGTTCTTTCTCTTCACATGTTTTTTTCCTCATATCTCTTTCCACGTTCCTCTTCTCTTTTGACAACAAAGAGTGACTCCCACTGAAAGTATACCTTCTTTGAATAATTCCTCTATTACTTCATGTGCTTGAATCTTTCTCTTATGATCTCTCTCTTTTTCTCCTTTTGACATCACGGGAAAAATGATAACTCCACATATTGATATGTATCCCCCTGTCTACATGCTATTGATATTATTTTCTAGATCTCTTTCTCTGATGATTTATCTTCCCTTGACTTCTCTACAAGATGTAGAACAATATGGGACTTCCTATGTATGTTTCCTTTCCTTTCTTCCAGTGTTTCTTATTGTTTATTGGTGCTTCCTCTTGTAACTCTCTGACATATATAAAAATAATTTAGAATTTATTGACTTCACATATTCATGGGATATTATGTTTATTGTTTAGACATTAATGACCATGTTGTTCAACAATGTCCCTTTGAAGGTTTCTCTTTCCATGTTTTTTTGTGCCTTTCACTACTTGTTTTCTTGAGACCAACTGATTAGAATTTTCCACCGATTCCAATACTAAATATGATCTATTGTATTTCTCTCTAGACCCGCCAATGATCACATAAATTCATCTATGTCCATATTTCATAAGATGAACATAAATCTGCTACTCAATTGTCCACAACGCTAACCCATCTGTCACTAAACTATCATGAAGGATTATTTGTTGTAACTGATCATCACATATTCTTGTTTCTCAGATTGAATCAAAATATGTCCATTGATATGAAATACATCCTTGAACTTGTAATGGATATATCCCTTCCTGGAAAGTGTTTCAATGATATTCCTCTGGTATCTACATGGGAACACTACTTCTCGATCAATCAATCTACCATTTTGTACTTATGTTATCTGACTGCTCTGAATATATCTCTTCAAACACTTCAAACTGCTCGAAGGATCATTCTATGATCTGTAGTAGCTACTACACAGAATCGCCATGTTCAATATTCACATTTGCTGGGAGACTCCAAGCTAGATAGCTTAGAAAAATACCCTTTTCTGATGCAAAGTAATCTTCCTCTTCATCCATGGGTTCATCATTTTCCTAAATTATGAAATCATTTTTATCTTATTTCTGAATTCTGACATCTTCATTTTAATCATCTTCCTAGATTTTGACATATTCCTCTTGTCCTGTAAATTCATCCCGATTTTTCACTACTGCAAATCCTATAAGTAAAATATATGGAAGTGATTCATTCTTATGTTCTTCATTCACTTGTTCTTCATCCACCTATTCTTCTTCATCCACATGTTATTCTAGTTCCTTCTTTCCTTTCCAAACCTTCAAGTATATGACATCAATGTCTTCCTTCATGAAAGGCTCTATCATGCTTCTACAATTTCGAGCTATGTGTCCATAGTTGTGGCATTTGTAACATTCAATATTGTGTGGGGCAACATAAGTATCTCTTGTTTGAACATTTATTTCATATTCTATGCAATTCACAACTTTATTCCCATAGTTAGTACATTTAAAACAATTACCCAAAAATAAATTTTGATACCTGGGAGTGAATGATCTTCTTTGTGGTGTAGTACTTCTAAATTCCTACCTTGGTTTATCATGATCTTCTCTTTGGTTGTTTCTTTCACAATGGTTGATGCTTCTTTTTTGTTTGAATATATAAGGCCTTCTGTCATGATTCCTTCCTTTGAGAACTTTTGCATAACACCTTTGTTTTGTTTCTTTAGTCATGGATCTTGAACCTTCCTCAAAATAAACATTCTTGTATCCTAGTCCAGATTTGTCATTGTGTGGCCTTTGACTATTGAGAATGTTTTTTAACACTTGAAAACTTTTCAAGTTCTTGTTGAGTTTGTTGAATTCAACTCTCAATGTCACGATTTCCTTTTCACTATTCTCACTCTTTTTCTTTCCTTATCATCTGGATCTGCAATACTTCTTCCTTTATCTTTCCTTCTTCAAGTTGGATTTTTGATGAGATGTTTTCATATTTGAATGATTTGTTTTTCTTCCTTTCTCTCTCCAACTTGGTTAAAGCACTAATTAATTCTTCCTCAAGATCCACTTCACCTTCTTCTTAACTTTTAGGATTTCTTTTCTTATTTTCTGTAGCCATAAATAATACTCTCTCTGAGTCACTATCGCTTTCATCATCTTCATCAGATGAAGAATTGTCTTCTCTTGAGTAGATATTTTTTTTGAAGATTTTCCTTTTAGCTCCTTTTCTATTTCCCTTTTGATATTTATTTTCTTTCTTGGGATCTTTTTCTTCATCACTATCTGAATTCTTAGCATAAGGACACTTATTTTCAAAATGACCAATTTTACCACTATTAAAACATTTTAAGGGAAGCATAGATTTGTACTTTCTAGTTCCTCTCTTCAAATTCCTCACAAAGTTGGTTATTTCTTCATCCTCATCTGAATAATCGCTACAACTGCAATTTGTATTTGACTTGGGCCTTTTCTTCTTCTTTGTCTTCATGGATGATTTGAAGGCTACTTCTTTCTTGGATGTATTTTCCTATCCTGTTCTCATTTCATAAGCTTAAAATAATCCATGTAGCTCATCCATACTTATCATACCCATATATGCTCTTTCTTCTAATGCGGAAATATTAGGATAAAATCTCATTGGAAGAGATCTTACCTCCTTTTAAAAAATCATAGATTCATCAACTTCTTCTCCCAATCCTTTAATTGAATTCATTATTTCATCAACTCATAGAAATTTATATTCAATTTCTTCATCTTCCTTCATTTTCAACTATTCAAACTGACCTCTATAAGTATGAAGCTTAGCCACCTTGATTTTGGAATCTCCTTCATAAACATTCTAAAGTTTGTCCAAAATCTCCTTTGCAGAATCGCAATGCATGAACTTGACATATATTGAATCAACCAGACCATTTAGGATATAATTTTTATCCCTTGAAATGTTTTGACTAATTTTCTTTCCATTTTTATCTTTTGTGTGAGTGGCAATTTCTTTATATCTATCTACTAATAATTTCCAAACATCAAATCCTTGTGCTTGTACATATATTTTCATTGGTTTTCTCCAAAAGGCGTAATGTTTTCCATCAAACTGTGGTATTCCATTCTTATACATATTTTTTTATCTCCATGATATTCCTTCTAGTAGTTGGATTGTTTTCTTCAAGGATCTACTCTGATACCAATTGTTGGAATACCGAGCGACGGGTGAATTAGTATGAGAACTTTATTATCACTTTTAACCACAATATATAAACTTCAACTTTAGTAGAAATATATCATCAATATATCATGAGCATATAAACATAAGAAACATCACATAAACACCATCACATCAATTTACGTGGAAACCCAAATGGTAAAAAAACATGGAATGATTTCTTATATATCAAATAATACCTTCATTGGAAGCACCAACTTGCCAATTCTCTAACTACAACTGAAGGAGGCTACGACCCCCTATTTACAATATCTAACCTGAAGGAAGATACAACTCCTTGAATTATTTGGCTCCAACTAGAAGGAGGCTACAACCCCCTCATTCTCAAGCTCCAACTTGAAGGAAGCTCCAACTCCCTATGTTCTCTGGCATAAACCAGAAGGAGACTAAAACCCCTTTCCTTTCCCCATATTACCACCCTAAAATATAAGTGTAGAACAAGTTGTCACTACCACAATCACTTCCTGATCCAGGTGGATATTGGTGGCCACCCACCTATTCCAACTGGCTCAAAATAGTTTGTTGGCAAATTACTATTTTTAAGAGTTCCAAACTTTCGAGGCCATTTTGACGACCTAAATGACACTTTTTCACCATTGTTCACCTAAATTATAAACAAAGGCTTTGATTGAGCCCCAAAAATGACTCTCAACATCGATACCTTTCCAGTGAGCTATAGTGTGCCCCAAACGGAGATTGTATTCCAAAGTTACTCCCCGGGAAGTTGATACACCAAACTACCCAAAATGGTGTCCACAAAATTGTTGGCTTTTCATCTTCTGGGGTTAGGGTTTTGGATTTTATTTATGTTAAAAAGGCCTTTGGAGCCTCAGTATAATGATCATATTCTTTCAAATGTGAGTATCTTTCACATCTCTTCTTCGAGATAAGTTGCCCCCATTCTAGCGAATCTTTCACTTTGTATTTCTACAGTTTTGTACATTTCGCTCATTAATCGAAATTGTGTATTGTTGTATATTTATGTTTATAGTTATATATATGTTATGTTATTGGATATATGATATATATCTGTACATTTATTTATTATATCTCCGCTCTCATTTTTCACCAAAAATAATCTTGATCACTTCCATTGTCACTGTCACATCAACCTATAATTGTCACCAACCTGTCACTGTCAACATGTCATTGTATCCAACCTATCACATCAACTTGTCACATCATCCTATCATTTATTAACCTATCCAACCTATCATTGTCACTGATACTCAACCATATCCTCTCACATGGATCATATATCAAGGACACCTTTCAATTAGATGTCCAACATCACCAACACATGCCTCTACCAAGAATGTACCAAGATCACCAACATACCATCACAAGAGATCTGTCCACACCATGAAAATGTACCATACCAAGCATCAACCATGTACCACAACAAGTGCATCAACCATGCACCAAAACCTATACCATACCATGTAGCAACAATTTATCTCGACCCTATACCATGTCATGTATCAATATTGTACCATATCATGTATCAATCATGTACCATATCATCAACCATGTACCATGAAATGTGTCTCTAACAATGAACCATAACATTCATATACCAAGTACCAAGAGTATGTCTCAAGAATGTATCAATATCACCTCAATCATATGAAACCATGCACCATGTATCACAAGGGCCTCCAAGACATTCCTTAAGCATGTACCATACCATACATGATACAAGTCTCAACCAAACATATAAAAAACATTCCTTTACTCATGAAGAAGACCTGAAGGATATCATCACATACCAACAGACCAACCTGTACAAATCATCTTCAACAAATAAGAGATGGCATCTTCTTCAAGGGACTTTCATAGATCCATGACCTATCCTTGCTGCAACTCATGGATGTTTACGCCCTTCTTGTTGCAACTCACGCATGTTCATTCCCTTCTTGCTACAACTCATAGTTTTTCGTGCCCTTCTTGCTGCAACTCTGGATGTCTATGACCTTCTTGTTGCAACTACAGATTTTTGCGCCCTTCTTGCTATGTTAAGAACCAAATATCAATATAGCATAGAAAAACCTCAGAAAAAGTACTCAACGCCTTCAAAAAGAGATAATTTCAAATAATAAGCCTCTTCGAGGGGGAAACCTCCTTTTACCCCACTTAAATGTTCAAGTACAAGATGATTCAAAATGAAAATGTCTCCTTGGTATATATAGGAGACTAGG
>ML787290.1:480681-499046 GCA_009831015.1 Picea engelmannii | reverse complement strand
CAAACTTCCTCATATCAATCTTAGGAACATGGTTGGTCTTCAAACCAAAGTTGGAGTTTCTCCATTCTTGATTCACCTTCCTTGTGTCCTCATCATGAATTTCATGGGATGCATTTTCACTTTCAGGTGTCTTCTCTTTTACGCAATTTTTCAATACTTCCATGATCTCCCCTTTTAAACCCTCCATCATCTCTTATAGTTCATCTTTTGTTACTATATTCTTTTGTAAATCATTTATGTCCCTACGCATTTATTCACCTTCATCAAGAGTCCATGTAGGATTATCTGGAGGCTTATTTGTTGTAGAAGTTCCCTTTTTGGGTGGCATGTTGGCCAAGTATTACTTTTGAACCTTGATTTTGAGGTGGTTCTGCTAGACAATATTTATTCTGTTGTATCTCCCAAGTTTTGGCCCTTCTAGGTATGAAAATTTCTTTTACATAGTTCTCTAATATTTCTTCTCTGCAATTCCATAGGTCTGATCAAAATTGGATGTGCCAAGTGGAATTTACGGTAACTTCCCCACAACTTGCCAATTTTTGGACTTTCCAGGAGATCTCTCTTCTATAGCGTTCCCCTCACAAAATACTTGATATAAAATTCTGAAACTTGCACCCGAAATACCACAGACTGTCCACAATCCAATGAAACTAGTCCCACTCAATTTGGATACTCTAGGAAGAAGTTATGATTGTTTTAACTGGAGCACATTATTGAGACTAGTCAATAGGACTAGTCAGATGCCCTATCTTACACAAGGTGTATCTACAAATTTAAGATGACCTAGAAGATGAAATTTTTACAATAGATACCTTACTAACTGTTGTAAATATCCTTTGGAGTTTAGGTTCTGAAACATTACAGAAATTTTTTTATAGCAAAAATTCCGCAATGACTCAGTTCAGGATGATTCCAGAACCCTATCTTGTACAGACTGTATCTCCGAAAGTGTAAGGCCTCAGGAGATGAATTTTGAACCCAACGTACCTTGATCTGTCTACTAAGTATCCTCCAAGACAATCCTTTTGAAACATTGTAAAAAAAAAATTATAGCAAAAATTCCAAGGTGTCTTAGATGTAGCAGCGAAACCACAAGACCTTGAGCTCTGATACCATATGTTAAGAACCAAATATCAATATAGCATAGAAAAACCTCAGAAAAATTACTCAATGCCTTGACAAAGAGATAATTTCATATAATAAGCCTCTTCGAGGGGGCAACCTCCTTTTAGCCCACTTAAATGTTCAAGTACAATATGATTCAAAATGAAAATGTCTCCTTGGTATATATAGGAGACTAGGAGGTATAATTACAACTAATGGCCTAAAGTCAACATAAATAAAATAACATTACTACTATAATATGCCCCAATTAAGGGGTAATGAGCCAATATGAGGGCTTAACATGCTGCAACTCTAAGACTTTCACCTTCATAACTTCAAACTTGACATCAAATTCACTAATAGACCAAAATATTATACCATAACATTCTCACAAGATAGATACTCAATGTAAGTGTGTGTACTTATGAGAGACTCCTTGAGGTGTATTTATAATTTTTCTAAGTAACCTCTTTCCTTATTTTTAGGGATTCTTGACTTTCTTGTTACAACCACTTTACCCTTTCATTAATTGACTTGTAACCAATTAGGTTCTTCTTGACCATTCTTTGGGGCTTCCAACTTCATGAGGGAATATCTCACTAATCGTGATGAACCACGTGGAATACCACCTATCACCAGAAGCTACACTAAAAGGACTATCCATTGATGAGTTTCTTACCTTCATTTACACTATCCTTCATGTCCATATTCCTCAACCAACTTCGGGTCCCATAACCACACCTCTAAGGCTTCCTGTATACTTCATAAAATGTACCCATCACATTTGTTGATATTAACCATTCTTGTTGGCATCAATGACAACCAACTGACCATCAATATCAGCCACATCTATGGGGTTTCTAGATTTGTCCAAGGGTTGACATTAATAAAAACCAATTTTCCAAACCAACTATCCAATAGGGAATGGTGTAAAAATCCATTCCAAGAGTATGTTTCTTGGATATAGTTTGTTGTCGAACTTTATGAATGCTTTGACACATAAACAAAGCATTTGGGTTGTTTCACCAATTTGAAATAGGCAGACATAGTGGAATACTTTAACACTACCTTTGAGCATTTGTCTTCAATAAATGATTTATCAATGGCCTAAAAGATGAAATTTGAGCCCAGGTCCCAATGGCTCACCCCCAAAACTTAGTTGGAAACTGCTAAACTTGCCAAGGAAGCAAAATAGCTTGTATTTTCCCAAAAATGAAAACCCTATTTTATTCCTCACCATATACCTACCAATCCTTCCCCTCATGCCACTCCTCTAAAGATCCATAAATTAACTCGGGCATAAATGGTTGAACACCAAGTCAAGGGTCCTTTCTATAATTGTGATGAAAAATATTTTCCAGAGCACAAGTGTAAGGGACAAAAGAAATTTATGGCCACTTTAAAGGTTTTTCCTGATAAGGAAGCTGAAATTTCCTTTGTGGAAGAGATACCCCAAGAATATGATTCTAATCCACCCTCTAATCCACCAAAATTTGAACTGTTAATTTCACTGCATTCCCTCACTAGCTTCTTTGCTCCCCAAACCCTAAAGCTAATTGACTACATTAAGAATAGGAAACCCATAATCCTAATTGAAATTGGAAGTACACATAATTGTATTCATCATTTCATTTCTCAGGAAATAAATTGCTATATCTATGCAGTCAACAATTTTCAAAGCATGATTTCCAATAGTGGTTCCATGAAATGTGGTGGGAATTGTGAAAATGTGTGCCTACAAACTGGTCAGTACCACCTAAAATATTATATGTTTTTTATCAACATGGTCATTTGTGACATTGTGTTTAGTTTTTAATGGTTACACAGTCTTGGCCCCATCGTCGTGGACTTTAAGGACCTAACCATGCAATTCCAATAGGAGGCATAATAGTATAAGTTTCAAGGCATCAAAATAGGATCACTCGACATCATCAGTTCCCACCAAATGGAAAAGCTACTAAAAAAATGTCATTGTAGCATTATTTCCCAACTCCTTTCCATTAACAATGTTGAGACACCCTTTATGCACCCTAACCTCCAATCTATACTCTCCTGACACCAAGCTATTTTTAAAACTCTGCATCGAATTCCCCCTTCTCGCGACATCTACGATCATTCCATTCCTCTAGTACGAGGAAGTATTCCTCCCAATTTTCACCCTTATTGTCATCCCTTTGTCCAAAAAAATGAAATTGAGAAAATTGTTCAAGAATTACTAGAAGCATGTGTTATCTGTCCTAGTACCAGCCCCTATTATTCTCTAGTAGTCATGGTACTCAAGAAAGAAGGCACTTGGAACATGTGTCCTATTTTTTGTGCCCTCAAAAAACTCACAATCAAAGAGAAATTTCCCATTCTTGTCATTGATTACCTTTTGGATGAATTGAGTGGTACTCAATACTTTACCAAACTTGATCTCCATTTTTTCTACCACCAAATATGTATGAATTAGGAAGACATCATGAACACTACCTTTAGAAATCATGAGGGTGTGATAGCAAGATTTGCCTCACCCTATGCAATCTTTCATAGAGGGCCTTTTTCCATTTCCTTATGCAGACTTGAAGTCCCCTTTTGCAAATCCCAGAGCTAAAAACATGATTTTTCCACATATATGCACGCGACCTATATTACAGCATGTGTATATGCAAGTTGAACCACTACAACCCGTGTACATTAGGATTTGTGCACAAAATTAGAAAACGGTGTCGGGTTTACATGTCACATCACGAGATCAATGATCCTTGGCCTTCCATATACTAGAAATGTTCTGAATCGACCCTTCAATTCCACTTGAAGGCTACAAATGGACCAAATCTGAGCTATGGAAAGGAGGATAAGAATTCAACTTTGAGAGAAAAGTTACTCTAGAGAACTTATTAACTTCATATTGAGTCTTCATCCCTTTGTCCTTTAAGTCTAAACACATTGTTCAACCCCCAATATATTCCCTACATGATTAAGAACCTCATTTTATCTCTTATATGATATTGCCTTTGGTGGAGTATTGAAGTGGTGGAGGCCCAGCTGGAAGGAACGTAGTTTCTCGGTTTTGAACCATGCCAACATAGAAGTTTGTAATTCATTCACTTCTGTTGATTACATTTTAATAGAAATACTATTTTCTCATTCAATTATTATCTTGCGAATATTTGAATTGTTATTCCATGGGTGTATTTGTTATGAATGTTGATGGATTATGCTATTGAATGTGCTAACATTATATATTATCACCATATGCTTGCGTTGCTTGGTTGTTGAGGACTAGTTGTAGGTGTATTGCTTTGAGTCAAGTTCTCAATGGCGGACTTCATCAAATGTTTGGACAAGGTAGGCCTTTTATCGTGTCTTGATAAAATATTTGTTTATATAGCATAATTGAGATTAGAGTTGATTTATGCAGTTGTTTCTGTCTATTTTGGTTTACCCCTAGACATAGAGAGATTTTCCTTGTAATATAATTGGTGACCATATTGGGGACAAAATATTTTTTTTTCCAAAGTTTGGAGTGTTTTTCTCCTTATATTGCTCTTGTTTATATTGAGTTTCTTGTCATATGATTTATTGACAGCCTTTGTTCACTCTGAGTTTGAGTTTCTTACCTTTCTCCTTAGTCTTCATGTGTTTTGAGTTTTGACACATATACGTGGGTTTTTACCCACCGGTCGCATACATACGTGTACTGTCCTTCTGCAAGATGTGTATATATGCACTTTTTCCTTGAACAGTGATGTACATCACCCTTTGTTGCTTGGTTGTTGGGTAGGTTTTGATGATTTTCGAGTCTTCTTGGGCCTCTGTTATGATTGTTAAGTGTCCGTGGAATGACGTGAAACCTTTCTTTGGTTGAATTTTTGGGTGGATCCTTTCTCATAATATTTTTCATTTGATTGTCCTTGCATATTGGGCTGGGTGTTTTTCTCCTTGATATCCTACTTGGTTTGTCTCTGTTTACATACAATAGAGTTTTTATATCAAGTTGTTGTTCATTCCTTGCATTCTCATTCTCTTATATTGAAAATACAAAAAGATTAGGCATCTTGCATTGATGGAATTTGATTTTTGGGTCCTTATCATTAATCTTAGTACATGTAAAAGATTTCATTTTTATTTAGAATTGCAGAACTGAATTGATAATTTCATTTTGGATAGCATTGTTGGATCAGGTTGTCATTGATGCCAATGGTATGATTGATTGATGTCAAGTGATTGATTGATGGAAAATGATTGATTGATTGATGATTGATGTCAAAGGTAATATGTATTTTCCTTTATGAGAATGCATAGATGAAGATGGATCAATGAGTTGGCATTGATAAGATGAAGATGGATCAACGAATTGTCATTGAAATGATGAAGATGGATTAATGAGTTGTCATTGATACATGATGTATAGTTGGATTGATGTAATTGTATTATCATGGTTGGTAAGGTACACAAATGGATGAACTCCAAAGTGGTCCCCTTATGGTGAAATCCCTCATGGGAAGACACTTTACGGTAGAGTTATCCTTGAAGTGTGGATGGAGAACCCATGCTTATTTGTGGAATAATGAGATTAATATCTGTGAAGCTGTTGGTGAAACTATCCTAGATGGATAGTGTTTGTCATACCATTTATGGTGGTATGTGGAATGTCACATAACTCCTCACAGATTGAGATTTATGGCCTTATGAATTTGAAGGACCCCCATATAAAGGCTTGAAGCCCCCAAGGTCAAAGAACAAGTCAAAGTGTCTTAAAAGAAGAAATCATTATTTAAATAATAAAGAGAAGTGACAAAACCAAAGAAGATTATTTAAATGATAAAGTGAGGTGACAAAGTCAAGGAGGAATATTTAAATGATAAAGTAATGAAGAACTTTCTAATTATGGAAAGTGGTTAACCCTAAAATGAGGAAAATAGGTTAAGTGACCTAGAAATGGGTTAAGTGACCTAGATGTGGGTTAAGTAACCTAGAGGATGAAAGTATAAATAAGATAGCAAGGGTCTCTTACAAAAATCATCTTTGGAGTTTCTATGGAGAGCTTCTTGTGAGAATATCTTTTGTATAGCATCCTTGGTGTGGATCTCTTGAGCATGATTGAAGATCTATTTTGAGAAAGAGAGTGTGAGGAGGATCTCATGGTAGCATCAAAGTTTCAACAATATCAGAGATATTGATGGAAAAAGTCTCGGAGCTTCAAAAACCCTAGTTTCTGAGGTGTACGTGGGTTGTAATGGTCCAAGGCGAGTACATACGCGGGTTGTATGAGGACAGGGCACATACAGTGGATAAAATCATGGAGATTTGTGTTTGAGATGATCACAAGTTGTTGAATACTGAAGCAGGTTCTAGATCTGCATTCTATGGGCTCAGATATGTCACTAAGACACTAGTATGGTTACATTATTGTCTTGATGGATAGTATTGCTTGTTGTGTTGTGAATGCTTAGGGCATTCTTGGTATGGCTATTGTGTTGTGGTTTATGTTGGTTGATGGAGTGAGCAACACTCTTGTGATTCAATTGTGATGTGATTTATATGGTATATTATTTTCTTATACATGATTGAGTTAGTATTCATATTGATTGGTTGTGGAGCATGAGTAAGATATTGGAGATCTTGGATGTGTTGTGACTGGCTGGTGGTCAGTTTGGACAGTGGAAGACATAAGAAATTATGCTTGCAGGTTGCAGAGGATCTGAGTATGCGATGAAAAGGATAAACCCTAATATCTCAGAAGTCATATGTAGGTTGGTATATATATTTTCCGCGTACATACACAGGCTATAGTGAGCCAGGGCGCGTACACACGTGGTTTTCACTACTGATAGGTCGTGTACCTGTGACAGATTAGTATCTGTGGAAGATTGTTGCCTCGTCTCTGTAGCGTCCCCAGCCAACCATGACCAGGCCACGCTACACGAAGGAACACTTTTGTTCTCTCACTGCGGAACATACTGTAACATAACCAGTATTCAACTGAGCTATGCCACATAAATTTTCTCTTCAAACTGCATGTAATTATAACATATACATACAACACTCTTGCGGAAGATTTGCATATAAACATAAAAAAACAATTACATTCTGGAAATATTCGATTTCATACTGAAATAACAGTAAACATAGATATGCATCATATACAGGGAAATACCCATAAAGATACAGACAGTCATAATCACATATATGATAAACCGTAACATAAGCATGTAAATAACAATGCAGCATGTAAATTTATCATATGATTGGTACTTATCTTGGAAATATTGTCACCAATTGCATACAGACCATCGACAAACCTCCCAGCCTTAGACTACACTGTTCATCACTCTCAACAGTGAGTCACCCTCAAGCTGGGACTAAACTCCACCTAGGTAAAGGGGTTCCTAACTAGGATAAAGGCTCATAGACAATAGGAAAGACTCTATCTCAAGTGCTCACTCAACTAACAGCCTACATCCTCTCATTCCCTACATGCCTGTCCCACCCAAGGAAGTGTGCCCCTTCTCTACTCAACATTCCTTCGACAACACCACTTCCCTTCCAGGGCTTCAGCAACAGGTCGGATAGAAAGTCTCAGAGCACTGTAGCTGCATTTTATAACCTTCAGGAAATCAATTCCCAACAATTCTCTCGCTCAGAGAATTTATCACGGGCCTGACAACCCGCGTCTTCAATTTCCCACGGGTCTGACAACCCACTTATTCAATCCCACTCCCAAGCTAACCAGGTGCACCAATCAGAAATGGTTACGGAAACAAGCTCAGATATAGTGAAATGAATTTCTGAAGGATAATGGATTGCATGAGTGAAAATTATCATGGAATCATTCACTGGATGATTGAATGATCGAAGGAATCATGGGAGAGATGATCGTAAGAATGATGGTGAAGGTACCCAAATGAGATAAGTCCCCATGATATGTATGCATGTACCCAACTTGACACTTGTCATGTTGGAAGCTACGTTGGTTCACTTGTCCCCAACTTTAGAACTTAGGATAAAATAATTATCCATACTTTATGTAAGAAATATTAATATAATATTCCTTTTTAGCTTAAGCTCTCTAGCTTAGCCCTTTCCCTTAACTTTTGGCCCTCCCTTTCCCTAACTGGTGGAGTTCAGTCCCCCATCTCTTTTATCATGGTCTGTGCGCAGTGATGTATTTTATATTAATCATGAGACATATACAAAATAGGCGTACTATCTTTTAACATCTAGGTGTTCTGGCCTAATTCCAAAACATAAGCATCCCAACTTATAATAACTGGCTCACCAGCCTATAACACATATCATATACACAAGGCACGTTGACCTCCATACTGCATGCATGATCCGTCAGGATTTTTCAAATGACTTATGGTTGAGTTTTTATTTGCATGCATTAATTAACCATTGAGAAACCTAGCGAAAGAATGAGAAAAGAAAATGAATTATACAGCCATTAACATATTTGCAGATCTGAAATGAAATGAAAAACAACAAACCATAATGCACAGGTTGATAACGGAGTTCGGCACAACTTTGCCTACGTCTCTGGGCCTTTTCTCTGTGGGGGAGGCTTCTTTATTTCTTTTCAAAAGATTAATGGTACATCATTACAATGCCAAATGGCTTCTAGACTGATCTGGTCATGTTCGCCCAGATCTCTAGAATCTTGTACAAAAGACGACACCTGAAACGGATGTCCGAAGCTCTCAGAAATCGTCCGACAACATCTCCTCCTCAACAGCTTCCCTGCCTCAAACTGGCTTTGACTTGGCTTGCCTTAGCATCTCTGCTCTGAATTGCTCACCAAAGCTATCCCCTTGGCCTCAAAATGGCCTTGGTTAAATAGTGGGGAAGTTGGTTATCCATCTCCAACTTCCTCCACGAATTTAGGCTCTAAAAATGCCCAATAACTCCCAAAAATGAGTTAATTACAATAAAAATGGGCTAATTAATATTAAAAAGCCAAAGTGGTTATAAAACCCACTTTTTAAACCATAATATAGTTGTAATATGGGCTAAGCCCCCGAGCTCTGGCGCGTGCCCCTCTTGGCGTGGTCACATGGATGTAATATGGCCAACCGCTTAGCCCTTTAGGGCTAGCACTGGCCTTACCCCTTTTTCGCGCGTTGTAGCACTTGGTCCCGTGGCAGAAGGCATATGGCCGTGGCTTAACAATATAACCACTCGGTCGTTTGGAAAACGGTTATATGACCATTGGCGTAACAATCATTACCAACTCCCGTATAATTTAAACTTCCGCGCATATGGTTTACGGTCACATAGAAATGGATATGACCACGGGTCGGGCTAAGCCCCCGGCCCGACCCTCCCACCAATATACCATGTGTCAAATTCAAATTCATTATTTCATACATTCAAAACAAGAACCATAAGGCGGCCGCATTGGTAAATCGGACATTGCGAAAGTTGATATAGTGGGAGGTCACCGGTTCGAACCCGGTCCTCGACACAAAAATTTTGAACCCAAAACAAATTAGACAAATACCGGGGTGCCACGTGGCAGCCCGTGATTGGGCCACGTGGCACCTTACCATTCACCCAAATGATGCCATGTGTAAATCGATGATTCACCCACGTCACCTACCACATCAGTGCGCCGTACATCCTAGTCATCCGTGCCACATCATCTGTCGTACGACGCTGACGTCATCCTGTGCCATGTGTCACCCTTCCAGTGGTGACACGTGTCACTTCAGGATTGGTCCAACTATGCGCCAAAAAATGCCAAATCAGCCTGACACATGGCACTCCCTGGAGCGTGTCCTGTACGGAACCTACCACGTGTCATCATACGGACCTGCCACTTGTCCTGTACGGATTGACACGTGTCCTATACGGACAGGTACAGTCAGCATCCAAAATTTTGCATGTTTGGCTTGGCGGACAGAATGCAATATCTTCTTCATACGGACTCCGTTTGACAAAAAAATTATACCACCGGAATCAGGAAGACGAGCTAGACGCAATGGTGTTGGTTTTGTCGGATTCCGAGTTCTTTCATTTTTGAGCATTTTTCATGCCCTATCAGTCTTTTGAATCCGATTTTGGATCAATGCACTTTAGTCACTGCATGCGGTATCCAAGAATGTGCACACTACATCACTTTACTACGCAGTACATGTGCGCACTATTCCATGAAAAGTGCATTACAAAATGATGTCAAAACAACTCACCAACTTAAGTACACTTACATTACATTCAATTGGGTTTAGACGAGGGACATTACAGTCTTAGTTGGTGCTGAGGATGTAAGTTGAGTCTTGCATATAGATCTGGTTCTCTTGTAGAGTTTTACTCTATTCAGTGTTGCTAAAACACCCCAAGGATTATAGTCCGTAATAAAAATAAAATTGTACATGCATCTTGTGTTCTTTGTGTTCCTTGTGGAGATAATTTGTTGATGATATATTGCTGATATATGTTGCTATTATATGTTCACATCTAACTGGTTATAAATGACAGCAATGAGTAATGAGTAAATGTTGAATTTTAACTAAGGACTTTTGTGTAAGAGGGAAGTTTTGGTAAAGAGAGCCCCACACTCATTCACCCCCCCTCTAAGTGTGGTAGGTGTGTCCAACAATTGGTATTAGAGTAGGCCTTCACTACAAGCCTTAAAAATCTTGAAGGAGATCCATAGACACACAAATGGATGATGAAGTACCAATCCTTGATGAGGAAAACTATTCGACTTGGAGAATAGAGATGAGAGTACATTTGAAGACAATGGGAGCAGCGATTTGGAAGGCAGCCATTGGTGGATCAGTTCCTTTGAAGAACAAGTCAAATTTTGCATCTCAAAGGGAAGGAAAGAAGAATGATGCATTGTCTCTCAAGACCATTCTTAGTGGACTCTCAAGACCTATCAAAGAGAGCATGGGACAATGCACTTCCACGAAGGATCTATGGCTAAAGCTAGAGGAGACATATCAAAGAAAGAAGGAGAAGGAAGATATTGAAAACCACTCCATCAAGATTATCAAAGGTAAAGAATCATAAAAAACCCTTGATTGTATTATTTCAAAATATGATCTCGAAAAAATTTCAAGTGAAGATAGCACAAAGGAATATCTCAGAAGTATTTCAAATGAAAGTAAATAATCTCCAAAGACTCTTGATTGCAATGATTCAAAATGTGATGATGTTGAATTTTTCTCAAGTGAAGAAGAAGATCTAGAAACAATTTGTGTGATGTTTGATGGTAGTTATCATATGAAAATAATAGAATAAGATCTATTACAACTTCAAAAAGAAGTTGAAGAGGGTTTATATATATATAGCAGTGATCATTATTATACACACTATAACTATCTTTCAGATAACACTAAGAAGTTTCTTAGGAGGAGTCAAAGGCACATCTTGAAGTTAAAGGGAATGCTCAAAGAACAAGAAGAGAGAAATAAGACTCAATTAGAAGAAAAGGAAGAAGAGATCACAAGACTAAAGAATGAAAAAGAAGATATGAAGGTAGATGATGAGATTAGCAAAAGTTTTGAAACTATTGTCCATCTCAAGACCCAAATTGAAGAAGCCAAAAGGGTAGAGGAAATATTGAAGGATCAAATAAATGAAAAGGAAGAGTCATGTAATAAGTTAGAAGCTGAAGTTGTTGACCTTAGAAAGAAGGTATAGAATTCAAACAAATTCTTGAATAGCTCACAAATCTTGGATGAGATCTTGGAAATTCAAAGATCACCATATGATAAATCAGGTCTTGGATAAAAAAAGGAAGCTACACATGTTGAAGCAAGCACCTCAAAGAAGGATGAGGTAAGTCCATCAAAGAAGGAAAACAATGTTGCAAAACAACCATCTACACAAAGCAAAGAAAATTTCAATAGAACAAAGCAAGGAGGACATCAAGAAGCTATCTTTGGGACACAAAAGCAAAGGTATGAAAGTATTTTTCATGGGAATTGTTATTCATGTAATGAATATGGTCACAAAGGTTTTGAATGTAGATATTATGAAAGGAGATATAATGGAAGATTTCATAACACCATAAGGTGTTGGAGATGTGATCAAGTAGGACATATTTTTGTTCACTGTAACACCATGAGATGCTACAGCTGTAGTGGATTTGGCCACAAATCCCAGGATTGTTGGAACACAAGAAGAAAGTCCATGATGAGGACTTCACATAGCATGGATACAAGAAGGAATGAAGTAAGTAAGGGAGACATATTTGAAAATATGGATGCTCAGAGATCAAGTTCTAAGAAGTAGGGACACCTTCAAAAGTGGGTGAATAAAACTGAGCAACCAGAGCAGAATGGAAGCCTGAAGGGAAGCTATAGTAAGCAATCTACTTAAGCATACACGGGTGATAGTGGTATTGGTCATGTACATATGCAGGCTGACCTTGAATAGGTCATGTACATACATGAGTTGTTGTGCAACATGCCGCGTATAGGTGGTAAAGCCTTGGGAAAAAGGAAATGCACATGGGTTGCAGCTTGATGTGATGGTATAACTTTGTGTTACAGGGTCTGACATTGTTTGTTGTAGGTGCTTACACTATTTGCTACAAGTTTTCATGATTCTATATTGGATTATGCAATGTGATGATAAAAATAATGAAAGGCTATCTTGGATGCATGACACTAGCCCATGAGTATGGATTGATGCATTTTCTGTTGAAGAACAATGCTAGTTATGGCAGTGAAGTTATGGCACCTTGGTCATGTGATATATCTTGATGATGCTATCTAGATATGTCATTGATATATTGGAGCATACTACTAGCACATGTGTTATTGGATGCTTAGTATTTGTTGTAGTGAATGGAGGATTGACATTGATCTGTTGATGTACATGGCTGGTACATATATTGAAGTTTCATTGATATATTTTATGATGTATTATTGGAATCTTACTTGTTGGAAAACTTGATGTATTCATTTTGCATATGGATGGGCTACATATTGGGACATGTAGTTGGTGAGTTTATGAGGTGATCATGTTGTACAATCATTGGTGATCTATAGTTGATGCATGATTGGTACATTTCTAGTACAATGGTAGAGGCACCTACTAACAGTTTGATTGGCACATATTTTATGGAGGATTTGGAATACATCTATGATGATTCATCATGTTTTGGTATTGGTGCATGGTGATATTTGGTACACTCATATATGGCATATGCTTGATGATACTACACCATTGGTATTACTTGATTAGCACAACAATTGGTATTTGTTTGAGATACATGTTTATGGTACTTGGTTCATAATTGAGACATATCATGAGTGATATGCCACTTGTTTGGCATATTGATAGATGCTCATTGGTTGGCATATTGGTAGATGCACATGGTTGGCATATTGGCAGATGCACATGTTGGCATATGGTTGATATGTTCCATTGGTGAGATCTTATAGCACATTGTATGGTATTGATGTACATGGGTGTTATGCATGATGGGCACACAATTGATACATGATGTAATTGGGTGATGTTCTACTCAGATTCTCTATTTTATTATTGACATGCCTTTTGTTTCATGATGGTTGGTGTGGCATGAGCTTGATGCATGGACAGGTCCAAGGATCATCATATGGTAGCATATTGTTCATTTTGAAGTAAAGATAGAGGGAGACATACTCATAGGGGGAGTCATTCTCCTTCCCATTATTTCAGTAGGAGAAATTTATCAAATGCAAAGATAAATACTTGAGAAAGAGCCCTATATTTGAAGAAAGAGAACATAGGCATAATTCCAGGGGGAGCAATGGTCACAGGGGGAGTATGAGCGATGCATATTCAACATTACATCAGAGTGATATCCCTTGTTCAAAAGGGGAGATATTATTTAGAGGAAGATCAAAAGAATTCAGACAGGGGGAGCAACCCCAAGGAGAGTTCAAGAAGGCGGAGCAACCCCAAGGGGAGAATGACGCTTTTCCATTGATTCAAATGGGGAGAGATGATCCATTGATGTGATTGATGATTATTGATGGGGAGAGATATTCACATTGAATTTTGATGTAGAGAATGACTTATCTACATGTTGACATCAATAATTGGTAATTGGTGTTGACATCAATGTTGGTATTGCCATCAATGCCAAAGGGGGAGATTGTTGGATCCGGTTGTCATTGATGCCAATGGTATGATTGATTGATGTCAAGTGATTGATTGATTCCAAAGGATTGATTGATTGATTGATGATTGATTTCAAATGCAATATGTATTGTCCTTGATGAGAATGCATAGATGAATATGGATCAATGAGTTGTCATTGATAAGATTAAGATGGATCAATGAGTTGTCATTGATATGATGAATATGGATCAATGAGTTGTCATTGATACATGATGCATAGTTGGATTGATGTAATGGTATTATCATGGTTGGTAAAGTACACAAATGGATGAAATCCAAAGTGGTCCCATTATGGTGAAATCCCTCACAGGAAGACACTTTATGGTTGATTTATCCTTGAACTGTGGATGGAGAACCCATGCTTATATGTGAAATAATGAGATGAATATCAATGAATCTATTTGTGAAACTATCCTATATGAATAGTGCTTTTCATTCCATTTCCGGTGGTATGTGTAATGTCACATTACTCCTCACGGATTGAGAGTTATGGCCTTATAAAGTTGAAGGACCCCCATATAAAGGCTTGAAACCCCCAAGGTCAAAGAACAAGTCAAAGTGCCTTTAAAGAAGAAATCATTATTTAAATAATAAAGAGAAGTGAAAAAATCAAAGAAGATTATTTAAATGATAACGTGAGGTGACAAAGTCAAGGAGGAATATTTAAATGATAAGGTAATGGAGAACTTTCTAATTATGGAAATTGGTTAACCCTAAAATGAGGAAAATAGGTTAAGTGACCTAGAAATGGGTTAAGTGACCTAGATGTGGGTTAAGTAACCTAGAGGATGAAAGTATAAATAAGATAGCAAGGGTCTCTTGCAAAAATAATCTTTGGAGTATCTATGGAGAGCTTCTTGTGGGAATATATTTTGTAGAGCATCCTTGGTGTGGATCTCTTGAGCACGATTGAAGATCTATTTTGAGAAAGAGAGCATGAGGAGGATCTCATGGATGCATCAAAGTTTCGGTAATATTGGAGATCTTGATGGAAAAAGTCTCGGAGCTTCAGAAACCCTAGTTTCTGAGGTGTACATGGGTTGTAATGGGCCAGGGCATGTACATACGTGGGTTGTATGAGGACAAGGTGTGTTTAGTGGATAAAATCATGGAGATTTGTGTTTGAGTTGATGACAAGTTGTTGAAGACTTAAGTAGGTTCCAGATCTTCATTCTATGGGCTTATTTCTGTCACTAAGACACTGGTATGGTCACATTATTGTATTGATGGATAGTATTTCTTGTTGTGTTGTGAATGCTTAGGGAATTATTGGTATGTTTGTTGTGATGTGGTTTATGTTGGTTGATGGAGTGAGCGGTACTCTTGTGATTTAGTTGTGATATGATTCCTATGGTATACTAGTTTCTTATACATGATTGAGATAGCATTCATATTGATTGGTTGTGGAGCATGAGTAAGCTATTGGAGAGCTTGGATGTGTTGTGACTGGCTGGTGGTCATTTTGGACAGTGGAAGACAAAATAAATTCTTCTTGTAGGTTGTAGAGGATATGAGTATGTAATGAAAATGATAAACCCTAATAGCTCAGAAGGCATACATAGTTTGTTGTATATATTGGACGCTTACTTACATGGATTGTAGTGAGCCAGGGCACATACACACATGGGTTGCTCTACTGACAGTTCGCGTACCTATGATAGATTGGTATCTGTGGAGGATTGTTGCCTCATCTCAGTTAGTGCTGAGGATGTAAGTTGAGTCTTGCATATAGAGTTGGTGCTCTTGTATATTTGTACTATATTCAGATGTTTCTGAAAAACCCCAAGGATTGTAGTCCGTAATAAAAAAAAAATTGTACATACATCTTGTGTTATTTGTGTTCCTTGTGGAGATGATTTGTTGATGATATATTGTTGATATATGTTGCTGATATATGTTCACATCTAACTGGTTATAAATGAAAACAATGAGTAATGAGTAAATGTTGAATGTTAACTAAGGAGTTTTGTGTAAGAGGGAAGTTTTGGTAGAAAGATCCCTACACTCATTCACCCCCCCTCTAAGTGTGGTAGGTGTGTCAAACAAGCATATCATTTATTGAAAATTGAAGTTAGGACTTTGCATTGTATTCATATTCATTTGTTTTACTTGTTGAGTCATAACATCACTAGTTTCATGACCGTACCTTTTTGAGTAGGCAAGGCCACTAAAAGTAACAATATAATTTAAAATTGATTAGTAACGATTTTATCTTTCTAGGGTGCACAAAACAACTTAGGATTTAGAGCCTTGGAATAGGGTTTTGTGAGTAAACTTCTCCAAGGCTATTAAATCAACATATGTGTCTAACTAAGGGAGTGGAGAAATCAATTTTATAATTGGTAATATCAGGAGGCTCCGCTTACATCAAAGTTAAGCACAAGGTCATGTGAGGTTGGTTGAAGGGATATCCCCCCAATACCTTCTTAGTGTCCTATATATTTCTAGGGATCTATTTGTATATGGGGATCTTACTAGTACCCTTACCTCTATGAGAGGTGGTAATTTCAAGGTTTTGGGCTTTTCTACCCTACCCATACTGTGGACCTGACTTACGATTGTTCACCTGTGCATTGGTTATACTGTGGTTTCTTAGTTTCTTGACTTAGGTGCCACATAGGTTACTTGCAGAGGTTATTCTGCAGGTACCCTAGATTAGATAAGCATCAAACAACATATAAACTTTATGGAGGATTACCTCTCTCGGGGAATTTGACCGACTATTTGTTAATACCACGAGGGCATGTTGGCACAAGGGCATACCTAGGACTCAACACTACAACAATGCACCAACAAAACCCTAACTATTGGCCCTTTCAGCAACACTTGTGAAGTAGATGAAGTATCACCCAAGGTAGAGGCAGGGGTGGTTGCAAGAATCAGGTGTCTGCAACCTTAGTTGGGACACAGATCTATGATTATATTGCTTACAGAGGACTTATCATTGATCATTCATCAATATTCAACCCTTATTATACTTCGCATATAGCACAGAGCATCACAACATTCACTTAGATCTAAGGTATTTCAACACTTAACAACAGTGCGATGGCCTCTTTCTCAATGAATTCCTGGATGAGTGCGTCTTTGACTGGTCCTTCAAGGCATTGTTTTGCTGCAATCACAACCTATTCAAGTTCTACTCCTTGGTTTTCAACTTCAGTGAATAGTTGACATGCCTTCTCTTGCACTGGTTGAATTCATTGAGAGACTTCCATCACTTTACTCTGAATCGTGTGGATCTTTTGTTGGGCCATGTGTTTCTCTAGAAACCTCTTCATTCTTTCGACTGGTGACAAGGCCTTTAACTGCGCTTGTAACATATCTTCATGTTTCTTTGCTTCTTGGAGTTGTGACTCCAATGCTTGCAACTATGGATTCTCTGTGAGGGTATCATATGTATGAGCACTCCTGGAAGTCAGCTGCTTGCATTCCAATTCAAGGGATTTCAATCTGCCAACTGTACTGCGGGCAGTTGCCTCTTTTAGGTCTCTTATATATTGAGGGGTCTTGGGCACAGTACAAAGTTCCAGATATGCGATGCACTGCTGAAGTTGCTGGATCACTCCTTCCAGTTGTGCCACCTACTATGGAAACTGTTCTTTTGTCTGGACTTCAATGACTGTCACAGAGCGAAGTGCTTTGTGTACCCATTCCTATACTCTGAATTTATATAACATTATTAATATAACATTATTAATATAATATTCCCCAATTAAGGGGTAATGAGCCAATATTAGGACTTAACATGCCCCTCCCCTTGAGACAAGTGTTGTCCGCAATGCTTGAGTAACTCTGGATGCTTGTGTATAAAAGACTCATCTTCCCAAGTGGAATCTTCAGCCGGTATTTTACTCCATTTAATGAGATACTCTGAAATGGATCTATTCCTCAGCTGGTGAATTCTTGTGTCAGTTATGGATTCATGCTCCAATATTATTTTTCCTTCCTCGTCAAGTTCTGGAAATATAGTTTGAACTAGGATCTTGTCGCCTATAACCTTCTTTAAGAATGAAACATGGAAAACTGGATGTACTCGTGAAGATGCAGGCAACTCCAATTTGTATGCCATAGTACCAATCTTTTGCAACACCTTATAAGGGCCATAGTACTTTGGTGATAATTTATTATCCTTCTTGGCTTGCTTGAGGGAC
>ML787290.1:469466-480372 GCA_009831015.1 Picea engelmannii | reverse complement strand
AATAAGACCTCATTCACTCAAGACATGCATAAACTCAACCAAATAAACAAGGCTTCTAACTATCAATGTTCAGAGGGTTTGCAATATAGGTGAAAAGATGAAGAATTCTCACTATGCTGGCAGATTCATACATAAAACACTTACATATGAATGGCTCGTCATAACAAGGAGAATATACTTACAATTCTAATTATCAATACAGAGATAGGATGAAAACTATCTGGTATCAGGTAAATATAATAAACGTGAATGAAACATCCAAGTACAAGTATAGAACAGAAAGGAAAATGTAGATCTGAACATGTAATTGCAAAAGAGCTTGTATTAATTTGACAAGAACATGAGAAGCTTGAGTACAAAGTGGCTAAGAGTCCCTAAAGTTGAACCACAGTCCTCAGACTGTCTTTTTTTCTCCCTCATTATTCCTTCAATGTTCCAGGCTTTATAGCCTTTACAAACAGTTTCCAGATCCTCAAAACCCTGGATCTGTTAATCTGAAAATAGTAAATAAAACTGTAAAAACAAGAAAATAGGGATAAAACCCAAAAAGAATGATATTCTATGTGTTGGTCCTATTTTTGTGTTAACAGTTGATGAAGTAAAAATAAGCCTTCAAAGGCCCCTTGGCTCGATCTTGTGCAGATAGGAATCAAATTTGGTGATGTGGCACTTAGCTCCTATCATTCTGCCCTTGAAAAATAACCTAATCTGGTCAAAATTCCCTTTTAACTTTCCTTTCCACGAACAACCTTCAGATTTTGAATTCATTTAGCATTCCTTCACTTTTGGACTCCTCAGGCTTCTGCCCATTTGTACCATTCTGTTCATGATTGATTGAAATTGGTTTTTTCATTAATCTGCCTACCTCAGGAATATCTTTTATATATAAGCTTCTATCTTTGTTCCTCTGGAGGTCATTTCCTAATATATCAAAACCACTAATTTCCACATTGTCAGTGGCCAATTTACTGTCTCGTTGTTCCTCACCTTTAAGTGGAACAAATACATTTATTTGAAATGTTTGAAATTTTTCTTCAAGGTTACTCTTTTCAGACAAATATTTAACCTGAATTTAAGAAGAATCATTCTCTGTAGAGATTTTGACTTTGTTCTGTTCCAAATCCAATGGCTGTGTACTAGTTCCTGGAAGATCTTCATTCTGAATATCCTCTTCTGAGAAAAGAGCCTTTCTATGCGAGGAAGGAGGGTGTCTCAGTAGACTTCTAGAATCCTTTGATTTTGAAGAGCTTGGAGCATCTCTTTTCGATTTAGTATGAGACCTTAATAATAGAGTCTCACTAGCTTTATTAGGCTAGAGACTCTGAGCCGCAAGATACTTCTTAGTAGGCACACTTGCAGGTGAAGAATATTTGGGATCATTTGTAGCACACCTTGATGATCTACATAAATGACCTGGTAGATGATTTATCTCCCCACTTATATCAAGCTTCTTCAGGTCCGCACAGACTTTTGTTAATGATGTAATATCTTTTGAAGGAGGATTTTTCATTACTTTTCTTCGAGTCTGGAATACCCTATACTTCACCATTGTTGTTCTATTTCTTGTTGTATTCATAGACATAGCAGCATTTGACCCCTTTGATGAACTCTGGATACTTCTGAAGGGTTCTGGTTTGACAGAGCATTTCTTTATCCTAGGCATTGAGAAAGCTCCCATGGGTTTTGTTTTTCGATTCCTTCCATGCTTTGGATTTGAATGGATTGCATAAGTAGCAGCATAATCCATTGTTGTTCCTGTAAAAACATGTGGCGGGGAGTTTTGAGAAGCTTCCATGTCATCTACTAAGGCACAGTATGGCATATCTTCTGAAGCTAAAACACGAACAATGGCACCTGAACCATCCTGAATTTCTTTTTATCGTTGCTCTCTGCCTTCCAATTAAACTGCCAGCCTGTGTATCAGTTATAAATCATCATTTAGATTTGTATACAATGTAAATCATTTATATTTCTTTCGTTCCTTCTCCTTTGTCTGAGGTTGGATTCTGGCTACTTTTCCGTTACATTCAGCTCTTTCCTTAAAGTATCTCTCGAAAGCAAGTGGTAGGAAACTCGGAATGAGGAAACATAAGAGATTAATAGTAAAATAAATAAGATTTGCAGAAGCAAGACCTCGTCCAAACCAGATCCATATCTTCTCCTGAAAGCGTGGATTCTCGGGCATCTTAGTCTTGACAAACATTGCGCGGGTCCAGTCAATTAGAAGGAAAACGTGCCAAACGGTGTACAGAAGCGGCACAAGAACCCTAACTGGCGGAAAAAATATGGACAGACCCATGATGAGATTCTCTCTTAGAATTTGAAAAGAAAGCAGGAACAGATGAGGCGTTGCAGACCGCACGGCTTCTTGGTATCCTCTGGAAAACCTTCCAAGAACATAGGAGAGAGGTAGGAACAGGCCCACCGTTGTGCCCATGACAATCTAAAACTGAAACATTCTGCTTCCATGGAAAACCTTTGCTGCATTCCCGGGCTTCCTGTAGCTTGGGAACGCCCATCGAGACAACGCAAGCAAATATAACGAGACAAATAACGGAGATATCAGGTCTACCAGAGGTACCAAACCACTGGCCGAAAATACCAGAATGAATGCAACCAGCTGAAGTTCGATTACTCTCAGAGAACCCATCACACCGCCCATCAAACCTTGCCCTCTCACATCCCTGTCGCCTTCGTTCATCCCGCTTCATAGGCGAGGAGCCATAGCTAGCGATAAGCCCGACATATTCACAGACTACAAGACTTCTGCAAATCTCAATCGCTAGTTGTGCAAAATTAAACACCTAATGAGAGACATCATTGTGATGTTGCACTGGATTAACCAAATCCTCCACGCATCCTTTTCATGCAGAATTCAAGCAAATATCTCTTGAATAAAAATCACAACTCAGGCCTTTTGAATAAACACAGATATTTGGCCCATGCAAGAGCATGATGATTTTAAATTTTAAACATAAGAGGGCTTTCGGTGGTTAAGAGCTTTATGCCATATGCCTCTTATCCACTGAAACAGTCGGCTTTCGGTGGTTAACTAGTCAATTTGAAGACTTGCTTAACCACCGAAAACTGTAATTCCAAAATATGAAAGCCAAGACCCAAAAGAATTATTTTTCCAACTTTACATTTCAGAAATAGACCAGTTACTCTACTCTAAAAAATTTAGAAAAGAATTTTTTGGACCTGATCTTATTTCCTAAAGATTACCAAAATGACGGTGCTATTTTGGGAGATAACATTTGGCTCCAGCTGGGATGGAGACCTCCCTGCAAGGTTTCCAAGAACCTAGTAGTTCCAGTAGCGTTTAGCATTGGGCATGGAGTCATCTGGCTGCTTTTGGCATTGGACATGGAGTCATTAGCCTGTGAAACCAATCTCTGAAAACTCTCAAGCTCTGTGTAACTGGTCCTCTCCAAACCTGTAACTTGCATGTAGTCTCCTGCTTATTAATGAGATTAAACTGAAAAAGATCTAACTGCTCATATGGCGAGATTATTCTTCAGCCTACTCCTACATCTAACCAGTAGAAGTATATTGATCAAGTAAAAGCATACTTCCAATGCAGCCATGTCAGAAACTGATTTGCAGTCACCATGATAGATCTTGACCCGAAAAGTAATGAAGGCCATATCATACAGAAAAGAGGTTTGAGCAAATGATGAAGACAATCTCCTTCTGACAGAAATATCTTAACATCTATGCTGCTGATAGAATCCAAAAATTCAGCAATAGGGTCTTCAAAATCATGAAACAATACCTCTTTGCGCTGCTGATCTAACTATAAATTGAAATGATGTTGAAAGTTGCCTTTACTGATCTCATTTTTGAATGTAGGTTGCTCAACCTTTGCCGGATAAACATGTAGGATGGACTGTTGATCTGGATTTTTCAGCTCTTCACCTTCTTCTCCATATTTGTTGCAATTCCCCTATGTCTGCACATATGAAAGTTGATGGTTTCCCTTAGCATTTGTCGCAGATCCGAAACTATCGCCCATAAACATTTGCAAACTAAAGAAATCTGAACTTTTCAGGTTTTCTGAAAAGCATAGATCCATGAAAACTGCTACTGGATCCTTGAAAAGAAAATAAGAAACATGCTGCTTCTCGGGAAAAAGTTGCATGTCCATGATAGCCTCTTGCTCATCCATGACTATTCCTCTACAAGAAGAATGATCATCTTCTTGTCCTTTTGAGATCAACTCATGATCATCAAAAACTACAATTTCATTATCCGAATAATGCTGACATGAGGATAACAAAACAGGATTTCCATCACATGGATTAGGCTCGGCTGAGAACATATAATTTATTATGAAATCATCAATCATCATAGGCTCTTCTTGATTTACAAATTGATCATAATCTTCACAAGCATACCTGTCTCTAGAATATTCTGCCAATGTTGATGAATTCAGATCCGAATCTGAAATAAGCTCGTATGCTTTCTGTTGTTCTAAATCTGCTTCATACTCATTATCTCCCTGCTCAAGATCTGAACCATACTGACATTGTTTTTTCTCATGTGCAAGCAAATTGTCAAAGTCAACCCACTGTCAGATCCTCCTGGAAGTACGGATATTCTCCTCTACCTCTTGAGCATCTTCAAACAAGTTCCCTAATGATGAAGACTTCCTTTCTAGCAAGAGAAGGACAAGTTCATTATGATGAGCCATAAGATAGTATACCATGGCAACAATCTCAGTAGGCCGAATCTCTAATGGGATGTCATAATATGTCCTATGGAACCTTCTGTTGAAAACAGTCAAAGATTCTTCCTTCTCTCTCTTCAAAGTACAAAAATCGTCAAGGTACTGATCAAGACATTTATTCTCACCCTAATGTTTTGAAAAAACATAATAGAAATCAGTCCATGAACCGATTGAACTAGGTTCCAAAAGTCTAAACCATAAAGCAACCTCTCTAGTTAGAGATTTAGAAAATAATCTCATAACAATATCTTCATGAACAATTTCCAGATTATCAATAAAATTTTCAAAAGCCTCCAAATGTTTTTCAACTGAAACATGACTCTCTCCGGTAAAATGAGGAAGGTACTCAACAAAATATGGAGGATAAGGATGAAGATGAGATGGTAGCTTGAGAGGTTTAAACACCCTTTGTCTAATCTTAGACTGAAATTATGTGGGCTGAAAACAAGGTTTAACGAGCTGATGACAAGGTTCAGGAGAAATAGGTGAAAGTAATGATTTAGATTCAAATTCATCATTCTCATGGTTACAAGGCTGATCAGTTTCGAGAGAGATTTGTATGCAAAGCTCATCTTTATGGATAGGCCGAGGGAAAGAAATAGGATCAACCTCAACAACATAAGGAGGCTGCAAGATTTCCTCTTCTAAATATGGACTTATAAAAGATGGTTGATAATCTTCGGAGTATACAAAACAAAGGATAATTCTTTTAACATGTGAAGGAAAAAGTATAAAGGAGCTAATAAAGAATAACAATAGTTCATACAATAAACTGATGAAATGGTACCTAGATTTTGAATTCAGCCTCTTCATCTTTTATTAGTTGGATCCTCCCCAGTGGAGTCTTGAACGTGGAGTCGCCAGGCAAAAGATTACAGTCGATTCTAATGTCTATCTCTTGTTTTCCATCAAGAAACAGATCTATGTCGTTATCCCAGGGAAACTTTGCTTTCACTTTCGTATCCTCGGCAATGGCGCCAATTTGTTATCACTCAAAGAGTCTTTCCCTGACTGTAATGGGAATGAGCTTGGTAACTTAAATGTTTAATAATGTATGGGAAATGGAATCAAGTCAGATGAATAAATAAGACCTCATTCACTCAATTATTGCATAAACTCAACCAAATAAACAAGGCTTCTAACTATCACTGTTCAGAGGGTTTGCAATATAGGTGAAACGATGAAGAATTCTCACTATGTTGGTAGATTCATACATAAAACACTTACATATGAATGGATTGTCATAACAAGGAGAATATACTTGCAATTCTAATTATCAATACAGAGATAGGATGACAACTATCTAGTATCAGGTAAATAGAATAAACGTGAATGAAACATCCAAGTACAAGTATAGAACAGAAAGGAAAATGTAGATCTGAACATGTAATTGCAAAAGAGCTTGTATTAATTTGACAAGAACATGAGAAGCTTGAGTACAAAGTGGCTAAGAGTCCCTAAAGTTGAACCACAGTCCTCGGACTGTCTTTTTTTCTCCCTCATTATTCCTTCAATGTTCCAGGATTTATAGCCTTTACAAACAGTTTCCAGATCCTCAAAACCCTGGATCTGTTAATCTGAAAATAGTAAATAAAACTGTAAAAACAAGAAAATAGGGATAAAACCCAAAAAGAATGATATTCTATGTGTTGGTCCTATTTTTGTGTTAATAGTTGATGAAGTAAAAATAAGCCTTCAAAGGCCCCTTGGCTCGATCTTGTGCAGATAGGAATCAAATTTGGTGATGTGGCACTTAGCTCCTATCATTCTGCCCTTGAAAAATAACCGAATCTGGTCAAAATTCCCTTTTAACTTTCCTTTACACAAACAACCTTCAGATTTTGAATTCATTTAGCATTCCTTCACTTTTGGACTCCTCAGGCTTCTGCCTGTTTCTGCCAGTCTGTTCATGATTGATTGAAATTGTTTTTTTCATTAATCTGCCTACCTCAGGAATATCTTTTATATATAAGCTTCTATCTCTGTTCCTCTGGAGGTCATTTCCTAATATATCAAAACCACTAATTTCCACATCGTCAGTGGCCAATTTACTGTCTCGTTGTTCCTCACCTTTAAGTGGAACAGATACATTTATTTTAAATGTTTGAAATTTCTCTTCAAGGTTACTCTTTTCAGACAAATATTTAACCTGAATTTCAGAAGAATCATTCTCTGTAGATATTTTGACTTTGTTCTGTTCCAAACCCAATGGTCGTGTACTAGTTCTTGGAATATCTTCATTCTGAATATCCTCTTCTGAGAAAAGAGCCTTTCTATGCGAGGAAGGAGAGTGTCTCAGTAGACTTCTAGAATCCTTTGATTTTGAAGAGCTTGGAGCATCTCTTTTCGATTTAGTATGAGACCTTAATAATAGAGTCTCACTAGCTTGATTAGGCTGGAGACTCCGAGCTGCAAGATACTTCTTAGTAGGCACACTTACAGGTGAAGAATATTTGGGATCATTTGCAGCACACCTTGATGATATACATAAATGACCTGGTAGATGGTTTATCTCCCCACTTATATCAAGCTTCTTCAAGTCCGCACAGACTTTTGTTAATGATGTAAGATCTTTTGAAGGAGGATTTTTCATTACTTTTCTTCGAGTCTGGAATACCCTAGACTTCACCACTATTGTTCTATTTCTTGTTGTATTCATAGACATAGCAACATTTGACCCCTTTGATGAACTCTGGATACTTCTGAAGGGTTCTGGTTTGACAGAGCATTTCTTTATCCTAGGCGTTGAGAAAGCTCCCATGGGTTTTGTTTTTCGATTCCTTCCATGCTTTGGATTTGAATGGATTTCATAAGTAGCAGCATAATCCATCGTTGTTCCTGTAAAAACATGTGGCAGGGAGTTTTGAGAAGCTTCCATGTCATCTACTAAGGCACAATATGGAAGATCTTCTGAAGCTAAAACACGAACAATGGCACCTGAACCATCCTGAATTGCTTTTTATCGTTGCTCTCTGCCTTCCAATTAAACTGCCAGCCTGTGTATCAGTTATAAAGCATCATTCAGATTTGTTTACAATGTAAATCATTTAGATTTCTTCTGCGCCTTCTCCTTCATCTGAGGTTGGATTCCGGCTACTTTTCCGTTACATTCGGCTCTTTCCTTAAAGTATCTCTCGAAAGCAAGCGGTAGGAAAATCGGAATGAGGAAACAGAAGAGATTAATAGTAAAATAAATAAGATTTGCAGAAGCAAGATCTCGTCCAAACCAGATCCATATCTTCTCCTAAAAGTGCGGATTCTCGGGCATCTTAGTCTTGACAAACATTGTGTGGGTCCAGTCAATTAGAAGGAAAACACATCGAATGGTGTACAGAAGCGGCACAAGAACCCTAACCGATGGCGAAAATATGGACAGACCCATGATGAGATTCTCACTCAAAATTTGAAAAGAAAGCAGGAATGGATGAGGCGTTGCAGACTGCACGGCTTCTTGGTCTCCTGTGGAAAACCTTCCAAGAACGTAGGAGAGAGGCAAGAACAGGCCCACCGTTGTGCCCACGACAATATAAAACTGAAACATCCTGCTTCCATGGAAAACCTCTACTACGTTCCCGGGCTTCCTGTAGCTTGGGAATGCCCACCGAGACAACGCAAGCAAATATAACGAGACAAATAACAGAGATATCAAGTCTACCAGAGGTACCAAACCACTGGCCGAAAATACCAGAATGAATTCAACCAGCTGAAGTTCGATTACTCTCAGAGAACCCATCACACCGCCCATGAAACCTTGCCCTCTCACATCCCTGTCGCCTTCATTCATCCCGCTTCCTAGGCGAGGAGCCACAACTAGTGATAAACCCAACATATTCACATACTATAAGACTTCTACAAATCTCAATCGCTAGTCATGCACAATTAAACACCTAATGAGAGACATCATTGTGATGCTGCGCTGGATTAACCAAATCCTCCATGCGTCCTTTTCATGCAGAATTCAAGCAAATATCTCTTGAATAAAAATCACAACTCAGGCCTTTTGAATAAACATGGATATTTGGCGCATGCAAGAGCATGATGATTTTAAATTTTAAACATAAGAGGGCTTTCGGTGGTTAAGAGCTTTATGCCATATTCCTCTTATCCACCGAAATAGTCGGCTTTCGGTGGTTAACTAGTCAATTTGAAGACTTGCTTAACCACCAAAAACTGTAATTCCAAAATATGAAAGCCAAGACCCAAAAGAATGATTTTTCCAACTTTACATTTTAGAAATAGACCAGTTACTCTACTCTAAAAAATTTAGAAAATAATTTTTTGGACCTGATCTTATTTCCTAAATATTACCAAAATGATGGTGCTATTTTGGGAGATAACAACTTGGTCAGTCTATCAACAATCACCATGATGACACTCTTTCCTTCAGACTTTGGTAACCCTATGATGAAATCCATGGAAACCTCCTCCCAACACTGACTTGGGATGGATAATGGTTGTAAAAGACCCGGGGTCTTAATTGTTTCCACCTTATTTTGTTGGAAAACCAAACATTCTGCCACAAACCTTTGAACATCGGTTTTAAGGCCATCCCAAAAAAAATCCTTCTTGACTCTATGGTAGGTTTTCAAAAATCCTGAGTGCCCTCCTGCTGGAGAGGTGTGCAATTCCAATAGTACCTTTTGTTGAGTTGGGTGTTCTTACATAAATATAAGAGATTTTTGTGCCATAGTGAATCATTTTCCCATGTAAATGTATCTGATGCACTGGAATCCCACTGCAACCTTTGAATGAGAGTCCACACTTTTTCTTCATTCTTCCATTCATCCCTTGCTTCTATTATCCAATCGGGTTGGATGATCGAGATAGCATAGAGAAAGGCCTCAACATATTCATCCTTTTTTAAGAGTGCATCTTCCACAACATTTTGCTTCCCCTTTTTATATACGATTTCAAAATCATAGCCCAATATCTTGGTTACCCATTTTTGTTGTTCTTCTGAAGATAGTCTTTGTTCCAAGAAGTATTGAAGACTATCATGATATTTTTTGACCTTGAAGTTCGTACCTATTAGGTAAGGATGCCATTTCTTCAATGCATGTAGTATTGCCATCATTTATTTCTCATAAATGGGTTTGTGTAAGTCCTTTCCCTTGAGTGGTCGACCTTCAAAATCCAGGGGCCTTCCTTCTTGCATTAGGACAACACCAATTCCATTTCCCGAGGCATCACATTCCAGAATAAAGGTTTTTGTGAAGTCTGGAGTGGTCAAGATAGGAGCTTTACACATCACCTCTTTAAGTTGTTTAAAATATTTAGATGCCTCTAGAGTCCATGAAAATGCATCCTTCTTAGTTAGTTCCATTAAAGGTGTTGTTATTCTTCCATAGTTCCGAACAAACTTGCGGTAGTAACCTGTCAAACCCAAAAATCCTCTAAGATTCTTTAATGTTTTGGGAATCGGCCACTCCATCATGGCCTTAATTTTGTTAGGGTCTACCTTGACACCTTCATGAGATACAATATGACCCAAATACTCTACTTCCTTTTCTCCAAAGAAACATTTGGATGGTTTGGCATATAGTTGTTGATCCTTTAGTAGTTCTAGCACCTTGTCAACATGTCGCATATGATCCTCCCAAGACTTGCTATAGATTAGTATATCATCAAAAAATACTAACACAAATTTTTGAAGGAAGGGCTTGAAAATGGAATTCATCAACCCTTGGAATGTGGAAGGTGCATTTGTAAGGCCAAAAGGCATGACCAAAAATTCATAATGGCCTTCATGAGTTCGGAAAGTTGTTTTTGGGATATCTTCTTCCTTCATTCTGATCTGATGATACACTGAACGAAGATCCAATTTTGTGAAATAGATTGTTCCATGTAGTTCAACTAACAATTCATCAATGACAGGAATGAGAAACTTATCTTTAATAGTGATCTTGTTGAGCTCTCTATAATATGGACACATACGCGATGCGCTATCTTTCTTGAATACCATTACCACTGGTGCAGAGTAAGAACTTTGGATAGGTCTAATAATTCCATCCTCTAACATTTCTTCAACCATGCGCTCAATTTCACTCTTCTGGGTGTAAGGGTATCTGTATGGCCTGATGTTAGGAGGAACACTCCCAGGAATTAGCTGAATTTCATGATCATGATTTCGAGTGGGTGGAAGACCTTTGGGAATATCTTCAAATACTTTGGAATGCT
>ML787290.1:446112-468130 GCA_009831015.1 Picea engelmannii | reverse complement strand
CGAGTGATTTTTGAGAACAAATCCATCGATACCATACAAATTGATTAGGTTCTAAATATAAAGAAGTAATTTGTACCTTTTGTGTATGTGGGACATTATGGAGATCAAAGAATTGCTCCATCTGAGGTATCCATGTGATTGGGTCCTTTCCATCAAACTTCCTCATATCAATCTTAGGAATGTGGTTGGTCTTCAAACCAAAGTTGGAGTTTCTCCATTCTTGATTCACCTTCCTTGAGTCCTCATCATGAATTTCATGGGATGCATTTTCACTTTCAGGTGTCTTCTCTATTACGAAATTTTTCAATACTTCCATGATCTCCCCTTTTAAACCATCCATCTTAGTATCCAACATAGCTTCCATTGAATCCATCTTCTTTTGTAGTTCATTTATGTCCCTACGCATTTCTTCACCTTCATAAAGAGTTCAAGTTGGATTTTCTGGAGGCTTATTTGGTGTAGAAGTTCACTTTTTTGGTGGCATGTTGGCCAAGTATCACTTTTGAACCTTGATTTTGAGGTGGTTCTGCTAGAGAATATTTCTTCTATTGTATCTCCCAAGTTTCGGCCCTTCTGGGTATGAAACTTTCTTTTATGTATCTCTCTAATATTTCTTCTCTGCAATGCCACATGTATGATCAAAATTGGATGTCCCAAGTGGAATTTATGGTAACTTCCCCACAACTTGCCGATTTTTGGCCTTTCCAGAAGATCTCACTTGTATAGCGTGCCCCGCACAAAATAATTGATATAAAATTCTAAAACTTGTAGTAGAAATACTACAGACTATCCACAATCCAATGAAACCAGACCCACTCAATTTAGATACTCTAGGAAGAAGTTATGATTGTTTTACCTGGAACACCTTCTTAAGACTAGTCAATAGGACTAGTCAGATACCCTATCTTACACAGGGTGTATCTACAAATTCAAGATGACCCAGAAGCTAAACCTTTTACCACAGATACCTTACTAATTTCTGTAAATAGCCTCCAAATTTTAGGGTCTGAAATGTTACAGAAAAGTTTTTATAGCAAAAATTTTGCAATGACTTAGTTCAGGATGATTCCACAATCCTATCTTGTATAGGCTATATCTCTGAAAGTATAAGACCTCAGGAGATTAATTTTGAACCCAACGTACCTTGATCCGTCGACTAAATATCCTCCAAGTTGTTCCTTCTGAAACATTGTAGAAAAATAGTTATAGCAAAAATTCCAAGGTGTCTCATATTTAGTAGCAAAATCCCAAGACCTTGAGCTCTAATACCATATGTTAAGAACCAAATATCAATATATCATAGAAAAACCTTAGAAAAAGTACTCAACGCCTTGAAAAAGAGACAATTTCAGATAATAAGCCTCTTCGAGGGGGAAACCTCCTTTTACCCCACTTAAATGTTCAAGTACAAGATGATTAAAAATAAAAATGTCTCCTTGGTATATATAGGAGACTAGGAGGTATAATTACAGCTAATGGCCTAAAGACGACATAAATAAAATAGAATTACTAATATAATATGCCCAATTAAGGGGTAATGAGCCAATATTAGGGCTTAACATTGTGGGATAATCTTTGAATTCTTTCCTTTGGTCCTGGTCAAGTACTTATGTAGGGAAAGCATGTTGTAAGCCTTCCGGTCTCCAAGGTTGAAGTCACTAAAATTCAGTGCTGTGAGATTATCCTGGTCGGCTAAAACTGTGCGCACCCCTTTCAGAAGGTACGTTGTGATCAAGGCATACTCAAATTCATGGGGTACACTGTCACAATTGATGGCACCGCTTAGAGGGGGTATGTAGGTAGTTAGAATGCTCAGAATCAACTTGGAATTCACGAAATTGTCTCTGTGTTTAGTTCACTTCTCATTGGCCTGTCAAGATGGACCAACTCGAGTAGTGGATGGAGAGGTTGTCAGCCCTCTCGTGGATGATGCCTATACTCCTGTGGATAACCCTCGCTCTGACACAACTCTTTCAGTCATTAAATCAAGGAGGACTTCGGTTATGGATTCTTCGATTGCGGTGAGTTCGTCGGACATACGTGCTTGGGATAATTTATTGGGGTAACAATGATCTTAGAAACTGCATAGGAATGAAAAACAATGGCGCGATGATCACTGTATATACTTTCTATTCTGTGGGCTTCAAATTCTCAGTTGGAAAAAGTGTTCTCCATGCATGGCATGATGAGATAAATAGGAAATCTTGGCAATGGTTTGCTTTGCAAAGGGTATGAGCCTCATTAATTCATGTTCTGTCTGTTATGGCATAGTCCAATGGTATGGTGATGAGCCATCAATGCGTTCTGACCCATTCAGAGTAGTGGTCGAATGGATATATCAGCCTCCAACGACTATATTTATTCACCTGAACAAAGTGTCCTATGTCACTATTCTGATATCTCAGCGAAGTTCAAATCCTGCAAAGTTTCTTTCTGTGAGGTAACCTATTCAATCTGATATAACTTTTCAATCTTATCCTTCTTCTTTCTCAATTTTCTAGCCTTCTTCCCCATGAGCTTCGTTTCGGTGGTTCTTTTCCCATTCTGATTCTTATTTTGCTGGGACATAATCACTTCGCATTGCTGAGATTATTTCCTAGGATTCAGGTGTATCACTTCTTGTATATCTGAGAGAGATACTTCAATATTTTGTGAGTCCTCTAATTCTCTTGCATCTTTGACATCTAGGCTTCTAGTGTCAAAGAGATTTGATTTTTTTTTTTTTCTGTTCTTCAATCAACTGTGCGATCTTTCTGGTCATGAAATTTGTTATCTCTTGTCTCTGTTTTTCTAAAACCTTTTCTTCTTCCTTCTTTCTGGCTTGATCTCTTTCAATCCAAGGTTTTCCAAGTAACATAGTAAACAAGGTTTTTTCCTCAATAAATTTGATAATCTCAAAGTCTTCCTCTGTCGAAGTTCCATTAGCATTCATAGATATCTAAGTGAGCCTTCCACTAGGTTCACCAGTTTTTCTCTGAATATCCCTATTCCTCTTAATGAATGGATTGTATTAGGTCTTCCTATAGCTTCCCAAGTTCTCTCTGGCATAATGTTCACTTGTGGTTCTTCATCAAGGACATAGTGAATGTCGAAGTCTCATATTCTTACCTCGATGCATTCTTTTTCTTTAAATATCTATGAGAACCTAATATGTCGGTGGTCATTCAAGGTGTCTTTCATCTGTAGTAAATTCTTTTTTGATTCTTTCTAGGGTTCTTCTATTTCTGGATCTACCTTAGGGTTTTCTTCATTCAGATTCATTCTTTCAAGCTTATCAATCATTCTAGGGCAATCCAAAACTTCATGGTCCAAAGCTTTGCAACATAGGCAACTAGATATTCCACCAGGGCATTCCTTAGCAAGATGTCCCGGTCTTATGCTACTGTAGCAGAGGGTTAACCATCTCTTTCATTTAAATATTCCCCAACTTCTTCTATACTGTGCACCAAGATCATGGTAGATAGCCTGCAAAAAATTCTTTCTAGGATCCTGCATCCATTTGTTAGTCCAAACATTCTTTCTATGCATAGGTATAACATATCTATCATTATGCTTATCAAATTTATTCATATCAAATTTTCTTTCATCTATCAAAGGCCTAGTTTTCAAGCTAGGACATAATCTATCAAACACACCTAGATTCATTTTTTTAGAAACAAAAATTTACACGTATCTTGCTTCTACAGAGTACAAAGATTTCAGATCTAAAAACTTTTAACTATTCTTACCTTTATTAGAGCACTGAGCTTACAGATCTTATCTCTTTTCTTCAAAAACTTCCATTTTTACCTTTCTTAGAGAACCTAGTTCTCAGATCTTGCTTCCTTTCTTTGGATCGGGCTTCTCTCCTTTCTGATTTGACCTCTTTTATTCAAATCGGTCCTTCTTTATTTAGCACAGAGATTTTCACATCAAGAGTAATATTGCACACTAGGGCACAGATCCATACACAGAGCTTCCACAGTTTCAGGACAAATCTTTGCACAAATATTCTTCTTCCTCTGTTCCCAACAATCACAGTTTCAAGTCCTGGCAACAGAACCATTTGTTGGTAGAGGGGTAGACCCGGGGTTGAATGCTATAACAGTGCACCAAAAAAACCCTAACTATCGGCCCTTTAGGCAACACCTGTGAAGAAGATGAAGTATCACTCGAGGTAGAGGTAGGGGTGGTTTCAAGACTCAGGTGTCTGCAGCCTTAGCTAGGACACAGATCTGTGATTATATCTCTTATAGAGCACTTAGCATTGATCATTCATCAATATTCAATCCTTATTATACTTCACATATAGCACATAGCATCACAACATTCACTTAGATCTAAGGTATTTCAACACTTAGCAACATTGAAACAGATCAGATCCAATAGATCAGCACTAAGCATCTTCATACATGTAAGATCTAACATTACACACATCTAAGAAGCAAAAAGAATAAGTAGATCCATCTAAATATATCAAAGCACTTTGCAAAAGCAAGGATAAACACATCAAGTCAAAGCACAAATCATAACACATAGATTTACATGGTTCACCTCGTCCCTGGGGCTATGTCCACCAACTCTTCTTCTTTATTAGCATCTTTAATCGGTTACAAGCATAAAGCACCAAAACCCTTCTTCGCATAGGAAAGAAGATCTGCATAGCTCGCTAGATCCTTCTTCGTTTCACTTACAACTCAAAGCCTTCTATAACTTATACAACAACTTGCACTTAGCTATGCAAGCCTATAATGCACAACACTTCGATCACACATATCCTACCTTGTCACTTAGCCTATATCACATCGATACAATACTACTCTACTATATGCCTAGATGTATATTTATACATTTACAAAAGTGGGCCTAAGCATGGTTGAACCCACGGGCCGACATCCCTTTCCCATTACATATTCCCAAAACCAAAAAACAGCCCAAACATGGGTCGATATCCCATGATCTTTTCTTCATCTGGTGGTCCCTCTTCGACAGGATGTTGAAGTCCCAAAAATGGTCAAACATGACCAAGTAACTCCAAAACTTTTCAAGGGCCAATAGGGCCCTTATAACTGATTCTGTTACCCCTGATATTTAGCAAAGGAGTCTCAAGCCCCTCTTGGGTGAGGCATAACTACTTTAGAGAGGGAGGCCCCTTTCAGTCACTTTATCTTGTTTATGTGCATACTGGCCTTTTGATTATTTTCGGTGTGCTCTTTGATTATTAATAGACCTTTGAGATTTTATATCATCCCTTTAGTTATCATTATCATGGATAGTGGAGTTCCTGTGACTCCCTCCTTTACCACTACCCCCCCCCATGATGTTCACTCATTTCATGGGGATGAATCCATCCTCTTTTCATAATGGTATGCAAAATTATGACACTCAGTCCTATTGATATGCCAAACATTCCTTCACCCTTTCCATCCTCTCCCTGGCCTACTTATATGAATCCTAGTTTTGGATCTAGAGGCATGATGAATCCGTTGTCCACGTCTTTGTTGGATAAGAGTCATGTCGATCAACCAACCCTCAATGTGGGGGGTTGGAATCTCCCCTCTTATAGATCCAGTCCTAGCCATGTTTTTCTAGTAGCCAGTACTCAAATGGGTGGTTATTATACTTATTACACCTCGTCTGTGTATCCTTCATCTTCCATGCCAGTTCCTATGAACACTTTTCCCATGGAGGGTCCCCATATATCCTCTGGTATTTCATACGGAGGGAACCATTTTTATGGTACGGGCTACCCTCTTCACGGAACCGCTTCACATGGGGGAAACATATATCCTCACTTGAATAATCCTTAGCATAATTTTGTCTCTTTACAAACATTTTCTTCAGTGATGATGTTGATACAAACCTCTATGGATCAATTAGGTGGAGGATACTACTTTTTCAGACAGGGACAGGGTGTAAACTAGGATCCTTCCTAGCCTGCAATGTCTCAAAACTAGTCTTTCTCGAGACCTTGGTCTCAAATTCCACAAGTCACCACTACCACCAGTCCAGTCACTACCAGTCATATTGGATTTCCATCACCAACTGATGCTAGTCATGTTGGAGATTGGTCAACTACCTCTGCAAGTCATGTTGAAGACTCACAACCGGTTGCTGCTACTCATGATGGGGGCATCACTCTATTCACCATGAGTCATACCGACATCACATCTCCAACCTATGTACATAATGTGGGAGATGAATCTCCAGCCTCTTCCAATCACGCAGAGAGCATGTCGCCACCCATTGTAAATGAGGTTGGGGGAATTCATATGATTGGGAAGCCTAGATGTGTCAGACGTAAGCCCAAGTTCCTTTGCAGAACTTGTGAAGGAGATCACCTTACTTGTTTGTGTCCTGCTACTGCAGGGATACTAAAAGCATGGTCCTCACCTGGGGGCCCTTCGGGTTCTGAGTCATCTTTGGTTTCCAAACACTCTGTTTCTCCTTTGATTGACATGACAGTCATGCCAATGTAATCATCACCTAACCACACTCCCATTTTTTAGGGTGATGATTCTCATGGCCTTGTTGTCACGCATCCTATTCAACCAATGGTTGAAGAAGTGGTCGTACCGATGAAATCTCCAATCATTCCAACTCTTCTTTTGGAGGGTGATGCATTCTTCAACCATGTCATTGGCATTTATAGTATTGCACCTTCTGAACAAGAGATATTTTTAATCTTTTTGAGTACTCTCCCTCCAAGTCCTGGAGAGGTTCCCATTGATTGGGATGGTCTTGTGGGGTATCCAATGCCTCCTCCTATTCCCTTTCAAGGAAGAGACATTATATGATATATCGTTGAGAAGGTAACCTCTGTTGGTGCTTTATCCTCCTCAACTTGGAGAGATTTGGGGTTTCCCATGCTTGTGTCAACTATTCATAATCTAATGACCTTTCATAGGAGTTTTTCATAGGAGCCTTGGCCTCCCCTATGACATACCACATAGAATCCCCTCAACGAATTTGATTTAAGCTCTTTTCCGACTCATCTAAAAAGAGAAAATATTGTCGAGTGAATTTGTCTCTTTCACACTCGTTAATTGGATTTGAAAGATCATGAGTCTTATTTAAGCTCTTTTCCAACTTGTTTTCAAAAAGAGAAAAGATTGTTGAGTGAACGTGTCTCTTTCACACTCGCAAATTGGATTTGAAAGGACATCTATTTGGTGCAAGTTTATCCATTTTTCAAACCAAGTAGACTAAGATTATGAAAAATGACATTTTTTTTCGTTAAGTTGTGATTGCATCTCATGCCCTTGATTGCAATATTGAGTCTATTTTCAATTCTCTCTTTTGCGTTATAAGTCGTTTACCTCAATAGTTTTCATCCTCAACCAAGAAGAGCCTTGTTTATATCCATTGCATCTTGACACCCTATACCCAGGAGGGAACATTCCCCCGAGTTTCCATCTCCGACATGCACCTCCTTGCATTGAGCATAGTTATGTTCCACTCCTAGAAATAGTTTTTCTTACTTGTGACACTCGTTTCCTCCTCTATTTCATAGAATTCATTTGACTATTGAAAAACAAAAAAATACTAGAGGGAAGGGAGTATTATCTTATATTGGCAGCAATCATGTCTCCTTTGAACAGAGAATTTTTTTTTTGAGTCCACTTCTCATCATAATTTTGAGTTTAGCATGACCTTAGGAAGATGAGCTCATTACAAAGAGTTTACTCCCTCAACCGGTTACTCTTCCAGTCCCTAAGGAGAGTTTCATTGATTCCTTTTGCATCTCAAATTTTCATCATTAAGTCTATGCTGGCAGAGTATTCCATATGTCTCATGCTCTTCCTCAAAGGATGTATATCAACCTATGTCGGCCATTCCTCAGAACGCTTAAATTTTCATGTCGGCCATACCCTCAGTTTGTCTCAGAATCACATAAAGTTGTAGTCTTATTATGCACCCTCGTCCTACTTTCCTCAATGGTAGGTAACCTTGAACCTAGCAATAGACATTTCATCATTGGTCATTGACTGGGTGGTTTCCCTTATGCTCGACGGAAAGAAATCTATTCACACGTTGGGATTCATGCAATGTCTTGGATGCCATTATCCCTATTGGTGGTTTCCTCACCTTTCTCAGTAGTTTTCCTCATTGGCTGCTATTAATAGGGCATTTTTCGTGTTCTGCTTGCATCTGACACATGTGAAATATGCATAGGTTCGTTGGTTCATGAACATGTTCTTTGTCTGATTTCATCCAAATCATCAAGATCCTTCTTTGTACCTCATGTTGAATTATGAGAGATGCCTTAATTCTCTCCTTTCAACAGGTCTCCTTCCATCGACTTCAACTCATCTATTCTGGAAACAAGACCTAAAGTCCTATGAGTACCTAGAGGCTTGCATTCATTAGTGGCAGGTTCTCTCACCATAGACAGTTGGGACTACATCAATGTCTCCTGATCGATGGATTCTTTAAGTGTTTGAATCTTACTCCTTTATTCACACTTGTAAGAATCTACTCAGTGCCTTGATACCTACTTTCATCATTGGTAGGTTGTCTCGTGTTTGTTAATGGTATACCTCAATGACCAGTAATCAAATGAAGTCTCATGATGTTCGACCTCAACTCCTTTATTCACGCGATGTAGACTTGCACCTTTGGTAGATTTTGTAGAAGACTTGAAGACATCAGTTTGTAGTCGCAGCTTCCCTGAGTTGTTGCTACCTTTCATTGGACTAGTACCTATGTGAATTCAATGATCATGGGAGATCATATTGTACTCCATTGTATGTATATATATATATATATATATATATATATATATATTTATTTATTTTGAGACTGGTTTTACTAGGCCTTGTTCGTGACTATGACAACCTTTGGCATGTTTCCACTTTTGTATTTCCTATTCATGGAAATAGACAGTTGTTTGATATATTTTCACATGGATATGCAATGTAATTCAAATTGGCAGCAATGTGTGCAAAGTCAGTGCAGATTGTAATTAGCAACTAGTTCTTCTAGCTGGGTCCCCTTTACTCCGCTTCTGGGTCTTATAATGTATTTCGGCCATAGCAGATACTCCTCTAACCTCACACATTAGGGGGCATCTATGATAGCAATATTTTACTCACACTATGCCATCTTGCACAAAGGGCCATTTTCCATTTCCCTATGCAAACTTAAAGTCCCATTTTGCAAATCCTAGAGAAAAAAACATGATTTTTCCACATATACGCATCCTACCTATATTACAGCATGCATATACATAGCTTGCACCAAATCATCCTGCGTACATTGAGATTTGTGCCCAAAATTAGAAAACAGTGTCAGGTTTCCATGCCACGTCACAAGATCAATGATCCTTGGCCTTCCATATACTTGAAAAGTTCTGACTTGACCCTTCAGTTCCACTTGAAGGCTCCAAATGGGCCAAATCTGAGCTATGGAAAGGAGGATAAGAATTCAACTTTGAGAGCAAAGTTACTCTGGATAAATTATTCACTTCATATTGAGTCTGCATCCCTTTGTCCTTTAAGTCTGAACACATTGTTCAACCCCCAAGCTCTTCCCTACATGATTGAGAACCTCATTGTCTCTCTTACATGAGCTTTCCTTTGGTGGAGGCCCAGCTGGAAGGAACTTAGTTTCTCATTTTCGAACCGTGCCGACACAAAAGTTTGTAATCCATTTACTTCTACTAATTACATTTTAATAGAAATACTCTTTTCTCATCCAATTAATATCTTGCGAATATTTGAATTGTTATTCCATGGGTGTATTTGTTATGAATGTTGATGGATTATTCTATTGAATGTCCTAACATTATATATTATTACCATATGCTTTCATTGCTTGGTTATTGAGGACTAGTTGCAGGTGTATTGCTTTGAGTCAAGTTCTCAACGGTGTACTTCATTGAACATCTGGATGAGGTAGGCCTTTTATATTGTCTTGCTATCATATTTTTTAATATAGCATACTTGATATTAGAGTTGATTTCTGCATTCATTTCCTTCTGTTGTGGTTTACCCCTAGACATAGAGAGATTTTCCTCGTAACATAGGGTCAGTATGAGTTTTTTTTCATTCCTTTTGGCCTATGTAATTCCCCCTCCACTTTTCAAAGTCTCATGAATCATGTCTACCATCCTCTCATCCATCATTTTTTCTTAGTTTTATTTGATGATATTCTCATCTATAGTAAAAATTGGCAAGCCCATATCTCCCATGTGTATCAAGTTCTCCATCTATTATCTAAGAAAAAAAAATTCTTAAGCAATCTAAATGTGCTTTTGGAGCCCCTAAAGTTGAGTGCCTAGTTCATATTGTCTACAAAGATGGTGTACAAGTGGATCTGAAGAAAATTAAAGAAATGAAGGATTGGCCTCACCCTAAAACTCTTAAAATCCTACATGGTTTCCTGGGTTTAATGGGATATTATTGCAAGTTTGTTTAGAATTATGGAAAAAGTGTAGCTCCTCTCACTATTATCTTGAAAAATAATTCTTTCAGTTGGACTCCAGCAGTTGACCAATCCTTCCAAGCCTTGAAATATTCTATGTGCACAAATCATGTCCTTACACTATCAGACTTCACCAAGATGCTTGTCCTGGAATGCGATGTGTTAGGGAAAGGAATTCGTGCATTCCTCATACAAGATGACCAACCTTTGGATTTCACTAGGAAACAACTTTTAGAGATACATTTGGGCAAAAAAACCTATGGAAAGGAAATTTTGGCTATTCTACATGTTATGGATCTCTAGTGTCCTTATCTATTGGGGCAATGCTTCCAAATTAAAATTGATCATCATATCCTCAAGTATTTTCTAGAGAAAATAATTTCATCCTCAGAGAAACAAAAATAAGTGACAAAATATTTAAGATATGATTATGTGGTCATATATAATACGGGAAAATAAAATGTGGTTGTTGATTCTCTTTCAAGGAAATATGAATACAGAGGGTCCCTCTTTTCCCTCTCATTCATTGTAGCAGATTGGATTTAGTAAATTCACCAAGAATGATTACAAGACCACAAACTTTCTATCTTGATCCAAAAATTGCAATAGGATCATCAAGCTTCTCCAAGTTACTCTTGGAGCAATGAAGAGATTCAGTATAAAGGCTTATTTATTTAAGCAAACAAACGAACCTTAAGTCCATTATTCTCTCTATGTTTCATGCTTCACCTATAGCTAGGCATTCATGGTTTACCAAAAAATATAAATGGGTCAAACATTCTTTTTTCTGGGACAATATGAAAAAGGAAATATGCACCTTTATGGTTAAATGTGATACTTGTTAATGCAATAAGGGAGAAACAATCAAATCTTTATGCACACTCCAACCACTCCCGATTCCACCTGCTATTTGGAGGGATAATTCTATGGATTTCAATGTTTTCTTACCTAAATTAGGAAATAAGTCAATAATCATGGTGGTAGTAGATTGTATTTCCAAATATGCTCATTTATGTTCTCTTCAACATATGTTCACTACATTAACAATGGATCAAATGTTTATGGATAATATATTCAAACTCCATGGCATGCCTCATTCTATTTTCTATTCTCATGATCCAATTTTCACCATAAAGTTTTGGCAAGAATTTTTTAGGCTCCAGGGAACCCAATTGCATCTCAACACCACCTATCATCCCTGGTTATCATAACCAATTATCATCCCTAGGATAACGGAAAATCAGAAGCTATCAAGAAGTGTTTGGAAACTTATTTGTGGTGTTTTGTGTATGACAGACAAACTCACTGGGTTGAGTGGTTTCCCCTAACTAAATGGTCGTACAACACATCTTACCATACTTCCACTCACATGAAATCCTTTTAAGCAATCTACATGAAAAATCCATCGTCATTTCTCTCATACATGCCAGGTGTCTCCAAGGATCAAGAGGTTGACAACAATTTTACACTTTGAGTGGCCATTCTCCATACCCTCAACAAAAATTTGGTCCTAGCTTAGAATCACATGAAGCAACAAGAATATTAGGGTCATGTAGAATGTTAATTTGTTGAAGGGGACCAATTGTTCTTTCTCTACAACCTTATAAGAAAACTTCACTCAAATTTGAACACTATCATAAACTTTCCCCAAGATTTAATGCTTCTTATAGAATATTGATGCACGTGGGGCCCATGGCCTTCCAATTATATCTTCCTAATCACTCTTGGATCCATCTTGTTTTTTATATATCATGCTTAAATAAAGTGATTGGAATTATGTCTCTGACTCAAAAACAATCTCCCTGAGTTATATGAAAAAGATTTCATTTGGTTGAAGCCACAGGTAGTCTTGAACCAACATGAGCATCATCTTCATCAATGCACCATCAAGGAAGTGTTAGTTCGGTGGAAGGATATCCCTCCAGAATATGCCACCTGGGAGCTAGCTACCATTGTGAAATAATTTCCTCATCTCAAGCCTTGAAGAAAAGGTTGTTTTTCAAGGGGGAGGGCATGCTAGGGGCCTAACCTCCCTAACCCCTCACATAGGTATAATAATATTTTCATGTAATAAAGGTCGAAATTAGTTAATAAGGCCTATTTAATAATGCAAACAAGTCTAATGTAAGAATACTTAATAGAAGATTCAACTTCTAAAAATATCTTCCTATAGAATGTTCTTTAGAAGACATAATTAGTATAAAAAGAAGTATATGGCATGGGAAAGTCTTGTATTGAGAATTATTGTAATAAAACTCTGCAATGTTGGAGTTTTCCCCCTTGAAGAGGCAAGTGGATTGTGTTTTCTATCAATAAATATATCATTGTTGGTGTTGTTATTCTTTAGATTTTATTGTTCCACTGGTATTTGCTGCAATAGTTTTGTTTTTTATTATTATAACACATATGGTACCTTACATAGTACTTGGGCCATAATTTCTCGAGGATATGGAAGACTAAATGGTTAAAATTAAGAAAAATTTGAAAGCAACAGAATATAGGTATAAGATTTATGCATATAAAAATAGGACAACTAGAGAATTTAAAGTGGGAGAGCATGTATTTTTAAAAGTGAATCCCAATAAAAGTTCATTGAAGTTGTGAAATTGTACCAAGATAGCAACCAAATTCTATGTTCCATTTAGTATATTGGACATAATAGGGTTGGTTTCATACATGGTTGCATTGCCCGCTTCCATGAATGTGCATAATGTGTTTCATCTCTCTTTGCTAAAAAAGTATGTGTGTGATCCTAACCATGTCATTGATTAGAATTTGATTCAAGTGGAGCCATAAGGAGACTTTTAGGACTAGTCGATGCACATATTGGATAGGAAGGTCAAGGTGCTTCAAAATTAAGCCATAGGTTTGGTAAAGGTTTGGTGGACCTATTATGGTCCTAAAGATGCTTCCTGGGAGCATGAGGATGCCATGCAAGAAGAGTAACCATGAATTTTAAATACTTTTGAAGTTCATGTTTTATAGTTGTATATGGTGCACTAAGGACAATGCAAAAATAAGGGGGGGATTTGATATCTTAGTTTTGATTCCCTTTATTAATAATTTATTTTGTTTATTTGATGAAAGGTCAAAGTGCTTGTAAAGTTGAAAAATAATAGAGAGCATAGAAATGAAATGTTTTGAATATTAATAATAAAATACATCATTGGATGTAAGACAAACATGGACAACATTATAAGCGGCTATGATTCCAAGAGAGAAGGGGCTAAGGGGGATAATTCTTTTATTATATTATTTTATTTAATCATCTTTGATTTTAGTGAGAAGAGGGGGTCATGTGAGCTTCTTTGGGGAGGTCACATTATGCATTAGATTATTTAAACCTTATTCTTTTTTTCTATGGAGGTTGTTCTTTCATTGATATTCAATCATTTTTTGGTTGCTCATTCATTTTTCTTTCTCAGTCTTTTTATAGTTTTTTGAATGGAAAATTAATTGTTGGAGGTATAAATCCATGGCTAGTTGTCTATAGGAACTATTAGTATTTTCTAGTAAGGAATTGATGCATGTGTGCATGAGAATGTTGATAGTTGTGAAAGGACTATCCATAGCTAAGAACCCTTGGAGTTTCCAACATTGATTTTTCCTAAAAAATAGCATTGGATCCCTCGAAAGAGGTGGAATAGCCTGAGGGACTACATGACAAAGAAGGGGGTTCATCAATTTGGGTTGTGTAGGCTAAAGGAGAAAGAGAGATGGTAAAATGGGATTGTTTTGTAGTTGAGAAAACTATGAGAGTTTGATTTTTGATTGGTTTGGGAAAATTAGAATCGACCTAGGACCTATCCTTATGTATTCATAGCCTCGGCTCGAGAGTGTCCTGTTGCAAATATTTTATGTGAAACAAAGCCTATGGTTGGATGGAACATCCAACTTCTGTAGCTAGTTGGTGGATCATTTCTTTAAAACATAAGTTCTCTTTGTGTTTATCTGTAATTTATATTCCACTTTGTAATTTATCTATGTGATAATTTTATGATATTCTTGTTGTTTTTAATTTTTTTGCATGGCATGTTAAATGTTTATTTTATAGTCATGCATGTTTATTTTTAATTGTATGTGTGTATAGAATGTTTATTTATCTATATAATGGTATCATAAATTTATATTCGTCGGGAAGGCCAATTTTAGAGATACCTGGGAAATGTTGGGAAATGGGTATGTGTGTTGGAGAAATTTCTATTTTCAGCACACTAGTTTAGTGGGAGTAACACTAGTTCGGTGGGAGTTAACTGACTAGTTCTATTTTAGACTTTATAATCTTAGACCATCACTATTATGCATGCATTCCTAATTATAGGATGCCATTGCCTAGTGAAGATCACTCACTCATTGATAAGATCATAATATACATTGATTCTCATTATTAATTGTGTATCTCTCTTCCTTTTCTTGATAAGATTTTTCTGTGTATGCTTTAGCTAGATCTCATGTGCAGGTTTCGATGAAACACTGACATGGTATCAGAGTCGAGTTGCTTGGAGCAACTCAGACAAGCCAGAGAAGACCGAAAGAGTCCTTGAGTAAACCTAGTTTTCACAATCGTCACGGTCTATCCCTATTGAAAGGTGTGACGATTTGAATTGTCATGGCCTATCCTTGTCGAAGGGTGTGAAGGTCGCTCTCAGACTTAAGAAAAATTCTTTTTCCAGGCATCATCGCAGCCTATTCACAGCCAAGGTGTGACGTCGTCGCACTATGTTATTCATATGGGGTGTGACCATTCAGTTTTTCAAAATCATCCTACTACGTCCTTCACTAGGGTGTGAATATTTAGAATCATCGCACTTTATCCTTCTCTAGGGTGCGACAATTCAGTAGCCCTCCAAAAATTGGTTTTCTGTAGTAAAATTGTGATATCTCGAAATCCGTGATCTAGGTCGGGCTGAAATTTTTACCAGAGATATATAAAGTAGGGATGCTCATGATCACCAAAAATATCCAAAACCCACATCATATTTTAGGATATATAGTTTTTTTATAATATCTATAGTCATCATAGCACTGCCAGCCATATCTCGAAATCCACGATCTGGGTTTTCAGGATCTTTTCAGAATCAATAGAAGGATGGAGGAGATGAAACTTCTTCAATAAAGTATAGTGATAATACTCACACTGAACAACTATTTTGAATGAAATTCAAAGGCTTCATTCGAACTCAAAAGGAAAGGATTGTATAATTTGACGATGGCGACAAAAACATAAACTACATCAGCGCTTGAGAAGACCAGATGGGCAAACCATAAGGATGAGTTCATATGACTACTTCTTGAGTTAATCTCCACTGATCTATGGTTTCAGGTTGTTGCATGCAAGACTCCAAACAATAGCTGGACCACCTTGGAAGTACTCTTTGGAAAGCAGGATGAGATGCGAGGTCATATGCTTGAGGTAGAGATGAATACCTTAGACCCTAGATGTTTTGATAATATACAAGATTTCTTTACTAAATTTAAATATTTGATTTTAAGCTTGGGTGAAAGTGGTATTTAAAAGTATACATAAGAGAAACAACTTATTCTAACAATCTTGGCCAAGCTAGGAAGAGAATATGTTATATATGTCTCCAATTTCCAATCCGACAGATGTCTTTTTGGAACAAATTGGAAAATGCCTACGTTGGCTCAGTTCATTGAGTCTCTTACACAAGAGAAGAAAAAACTCATACAAATGGGCCTCGTGAAATATCCCAAAGCACATGCACTCATAATGCATGATGGAAAAGGGTCATCCAAATAGAACAGGAAGGAGGGGTATTCCAAACCCTTTAATCATTCTTTAGGTTTCAAAGACTCTTTAGATTCCAAGAAGAAGAAGAAGGGAAAGCAATGCCCTTACTGCAATGAACTGAATCATGAAGAATCCACATGCATGAAGAAACATATCGATCTTATGGCACAATCACTTCAACAAAAAAACCTTGGAAACTTCATTCTAGAGGGAGTCAAGAAGCAGAAGGAAGAAGATCATGCTCCTATGAAAGGTAATCATCATGCTCTAGTTGCAATTAATTCCTCATCTGATTCATGGATTATATATTCTAGTGCATCCCATCATATGGCATCAAAAGACAAATTTTTCTCTTCTTTGAGTCCATGCTCAAGACCCCCTATTATCACGGGGGATGATTCTTCAATAGAAGTAGTAGGAGAAGGGAGAGTGGAACTCCACAATGGTAGTTTTGAGAATGTTTTACATGTTCCAAAGATTTCTATGAATCTTCTCTCAATTTATCAGATCACTCAGAAAGGTAAAAAGGTTGAATTTACATCAAATTCAGTTTCAGTAGTTGACATGCATGACAATTCCATCATTGCAATTGGTGAGGTGGATCACAAGTCAAGGTTGTGTAAATTCACTAAGTTTTCTGACAATGAATCTTCTATTCTACTTATAAGGAGAGTACTTTGCATGGACCTCCATTGAAACATGCATATACTCATGTGATTCCATTATTTTCATACATCAGAGATGATTCCATACACTCAAATTATGTACATGGAAATAAGCAGGTAGTACAACTAGATAAGAATCCAATGTTGAAGCTTTAGCAGATGCCTAAGAAGGCACATATCACACTTCAGGAAGCAAGAAACCTTGCAGTGAATCCATTGGATTCAAGGAGGACTCAATCTCATCATAAAGATCCTTCTCATGTACTTTCATCTTCAGAACCTCCGATGCCCATGCATTGTTATATGGTTCAATCTACTGATCCGCATACCTACAATAAGGATGTGGGAAATCCATTATAGAAAATAGCCATGCAAAATGAGTATGGCTCACTCCTAAAGAATCATAATTCACATCTGGTTCCACTTCCACCAAAATGGAATATTTTCAGGTGCAGATGGGTCCACAGTATCAAGAGGTACAAGGCCCGACAAGTTTCCAATAGACTTCATTAGATCCATAAATATTTCTACATATTCACGAAGACTTTTAGTGAGAAGAAGTTTCAGACTTTGCAGGATCGTCTTGCAGTGAAGAACACATTTGCCTAGCAGCTACCATTTTCTTCTTTTGATACATTATCTTTTGAGGGGGGGGGTTGCTCCCACGTGGTTTTTCCTCTTTCCTTATTTTTATTCAGTGTTCATTAGTTGCATTGTACATGAGTACCTAATATTTCCTAGTAGTCAGGACTCATTTTTTACTCCATAGTGATGTTCAGGGGGGGTGTTGGAGAAATTTCTATTTTCGGCACACTAGTTCAGTGGGAGTAACACTAGTTCAGTGGGCACTAACTGACTAATTATGTTTTAGGCTTTCTAATCTTAGACCATCACTATTATACATGCATTCCTAATTATAGGATGTCATTTCCTATATGAGTGAATATCACTCACTCATTTATAAGATCATAATATACATTGATTCTCATTATTCATTCTGTATCTCTCTTCCTTTTCTTGATAAGCTTTGTTTGTGTATGTTTTAGCTAGATCTCCTGTGTGGGTTTCAATGAAACACTGACAATGTGATATATTGGTTTTGGATCATAAATTGGTAGTAATGTGACCTATATTGGAGGCTGGGGTATGTTACATATTGGTATTAGGGAAAACTTTCATTTTTTCTAGTATGGGTACGTTACAGATTAATATCAAATAAAAATTGTAGGTTACTATTATTGGGTCGATTGCAGATCCTAAATTAGTGGATAGATTTCATTTGAAAAAGATTAATATTAAAATATCATGTTTGGTTCAACTATCCATTGGCACCAAAATAATTATCAATGAGGTTTTCTTAAGTTGTCCAATAGATTTGAATGGATTCAATACAATTGTTGATTTAAATATCGTTATGTTGGGTTCTTATGATATCTTAATTGGAATGGATTGATTGGACAATCATCATATTGTCCTGGACTATCATAATAAGAAATTTACATGTATTGATGAAAAAGGAAAATAGATCTTGGTGAATGGAATTCCAAGAATCATTTCTATAAGAGAAATTTCAACCTTACAGATGAAGAGATGTCTTAAAAAAGGTTGTCAACTATTTTCATCTCTGTTATAGCGGGAAAATACCTTTGCGGACTACACCAGGGTTTTTAAATGTAGGTAGAGCTAACCATCTAAAGTCTCCTACTTTTTTTCAACTATCCCAACATTACCCCACAATCATACGTAAAAGACAAAATATAGGAATCTGGTAGGCATACCTTAAACTCTACATCCGGTGTCGATCCCTTTACACTTAGTTGTTTCCCGACTGCAAATATCCTCCCAAGGCTAACCTGCATTCACCAAAAGACAAACAAGAAACTACAAGCATGCATTCTTCATATGGATTAGTGGGTTAGACGTCATAAACAAGAAATGTAAACAAATCATAGAAATATAAGACGTCATTTGGCAGGATGGAAAAATTTATTCTTTATATTAATCTCACAAAAGTCACTTACAACATGAGACCGACACTGCTCCTCGAACTCGGTCCTAGGCTCCTCTTCACAATGCACCAACTACTCAAACTCACAATATGGTTGCCTAATATTGGGGCAAAGGGGGAATATGGAAATGGACAGAGTTTCTATGCTCTTATGCTTCTCCTTTGGAATGGGACCCCAATCCCTTCTTTTATAGGCCAGAAGATATGGTAATGGTTGGGTGACTAGCTATGGGCAGTCAAATGGTTAAGTAACAACCGAGAAACCACTATCCTATGCAATTTTCAATTTTTTTCAATATTCTGTGAGCATACGCAGGCTGTAGTGGTGCAACAAGTGTGTGTACGTGGGCAATATTGGTGTAGGTCACGTATACCTTCAAAACAATGATTTTTAGAAGAGCTTGTTCAACGATGGCTTGGAAAGATAGTAAGTTAGATGGCCTGATGTCAGGTATGTATGTCTAGTGCAATTTAGGGTTATAACAGATGCCCCCTAATGTGTGAGGTCAGAAGAGCATCTGATGGCCGAAATACATTGCAAATATCCACCAATGTATGAAGAGAGTGAGCCCAGGGACAAGAGTCCATGAGGTGTGTTCTACAAAATAACAATTTGTGTCACTGAGGTAGGCATGCCCATGCTCAGGATGAAATAAAATCATGGATGCCAATCAAATACACTGCATATCCGTGTCATATAACTATATAAAGTGTAGCTGCGAACAGTAAACAATGGATCTACATCTCAAAATCAAAATATATACATGTATAGTATCCATCTTCAAGAAGCCAAAGACGCGTGATGGATGGAGATGAGGTCTTCAAATCTCGAGCAACAACTTCAAAATATTCAAACTCGGGTAGGAGTGTAATATCACTGTACAACTTCACTACACATAGTTCTTCGACGACTTGTTGGTAATAGACAAGAGGATCTTGATGATCAGGCAAAGAACTTCATTGATTTTGAGCAAAGACTTAGTTGGTCTTTCGGGGTGGTCGGGCATGAGAACATGAGACAAACTACAGAAGGGTCGACTCAAGTTTAGTAAAGCTTCCCTTGGAGAAAAGCACAACAAAAGATGAGACTTGGGGAGCATTGCATTGACACAAGTTTACGATGCATGAGGCAACGCGAACTCTCCATATGTTTGGAATAATAACCAAATGAAGGAGGACATAGCTCTATGTAGCAAGAAAAACTTCCTAAGGTCATATTGAATCCTAGATCTTGATGAACAAATGAAAGGATGTGATTTGTCCAAGGGAAACTCATTATGCTGATAACATAAAGAAAATACTTTTCCCTTCCTCTTTTGGGGTATATTTGATTTTTTTGTCTTTTTGAATAATTTGGGAAGATTGAAAAAAGAATAAAATAATGCTATGTTACAAAGGAGGAACGAGTGTCATAGATATACTAGTTCCAAGAGAAAGGAACACATTGATGCTTAGATCAAGGAGACATATGTAGGAAAAGGACACTCAAGAAAATTCCTCCAGGGGTCAAGGTGTCAAGACGTAAAGGCAAAGTGCTACAAGGCTTGCGTTATAAGACATGCTTCAGATGGTTCAGTTGAGAGCAACATGGAGTCGGCATTAGGCCAAAGACATGGGAATGAAAATGTGATTAATAATACATAAGGCTAATGTCCTTCGATGTAATTTTAATGAGCCCAGAGAAGGTAAGCTCGACAGTTTTTCATTTTTAGGGAGTTTGAAAAAGCGTAAAAGGAGACTCCATTCAGGTACCTTTTTCGAAGGTAGTCTAGTTGGTCCGAAAAAGGGGTAAACTAGAACCAAAAAAATGTCTATTCAAAAACCATTTTAACGAGTGTGACAAAGACAAGATCACTCGACAATCTTTTCATATTTAAGGAGTCTGAAAAGAGCTTAACTATGGACTCCATAAGCGATGTTCTTCTGGACCAATTTAACGAGTGTGAAGAAACAAGGTCACTCGACCATATTTTCAATTTTAGGGAGTCTGAAAAGAGATTAAATATGGACTCTGTGGGGGTTTCGTTTTCGTAAATTTAGTCCCTCGGGCCCGAAAAAGGGTTAAAATTATACTTGAGAATACTCTTCTAGCAAATCGAAGCTCCTAGAGTAAACCTTTGTTTGTACAATTGACCGTCTGGACTGAAAAAGGGGTAAACTACCACCATATAGACATGCCTTCAAGTTTTGGTTTGGTGAGCATGAAGGACAAAAAGATCGCTTAGAAATATTTGCATGTTTATAGTGTCTGAAATGGGCTTAAAGAAGACTCTAGGGGGCTATGACTCATGTATGAAACTGGTTCAGGTAGAGCTCATTGCTAGGCTCAGACCAAGAGTCTCTTCGATAGTCAACTTGGAAAGTCTCCCAAAAGGGAAGAGAATGCAAAGCATGGTGTAAGTCTTCCCACGGTATATAAATCGTAGTCATGGATTCAAGGATAGCCTCATCCGAAGGCAATTCAATTTTCGAGAAATCATGCGAATGCGAAGGATCGACAGTCCCAAAGGGTGAAGTAAACTAACCATATTCCATATGTTGATGGAGGCTCTGGCCAGGACTGACAGAGTCTATCAGTAAAGAATCACAATCATGAGGGCTTGAGGATCTATAAACAATGATATTATACTTAGAAGGAGACTCAAGATCACTTGGACCAAGAGGGGGAAGCAAGGGATCCCATGCCCCCTTTGGATAAACCAATGGATCAATTATTGAAACTAAGTCTCAAGAAGGCAAACATGATTGCACAGGTTCTTATTCAGAAGCAATTGAACACCGAATATAAGACGCCACATAATTAACCCATGGTGGGGTAGAGTATCCACGAACACTAGGAACATATAAAGGGTCATCTTGAACTAACGTCGAATTAGGATGGTGATTATTAGATGTCAGTTGCTCGATAGTGACAATGCTTCCATTGTGATGGAAATGCATCACCCGAAAGAGTGTACACACCACAACATTCATAGCATATACATAATCATGCCCGAGAAGCATATTATGTTGATACTGAGAGGGGGGTGAATCAGTATCAAGTACAAATTTAAAAAAAAATTCCAACTTATACTTAAACCATTCAATTATATCCAATGAGAAATGAACAATAGTATAAGAGTTACACCAATACACCACAATACACCATGCACAATATATATGAGAAATAATCAATAGTTTTTGTTCAAG
>ML787290.1:432377-442892 GCA_009831015.1 Picea engelmannii | reverse complement strand
TCCCACTGCATTTGGAGTCTGTATGAAAAAGTTATGACTGTTTTACCCGGAACACCTGTTTTTTGACTAGTTTCAGGACTGGTCACAAACCCTATATTCCACAGAGTATATCTCCATAATTATAGCGAATAAAGAGCTGAAATGATTACCAGAGGTACCTTGATATGTCTTCTCACTACCATAGCGATTTCACCATCTGAATCGTTCTAGAAAAAAAGTTATGGAAAAAATGGTAAGATGACCTGAAAATAACATACCTTAGAACACATCACCAAAAGACTTCATCCTCCCTTGAAATCCGGCCTTCTTTTACTTCTTCTTCTCTCTGAAATTCGAATTGTATAAAATGAATGTATAATGATGTTTATTTATACCATTTATGTCACTTCCTTTTAACATTAGGGCTGACCTGACAGTTTCTTATTTTTTAATTCTTTTCTTTAATTGTCTTCAGGGCCTACATGTACAATTCGCTTTGTCATCTTCAAAAATTCATTTCTCCTCAACCATGAGGATCCACGTGACGTGCCACATACCACCGGAAAGAGAATGATGTATACTATCCATCCATGGGTGTTGTATCTACATGTGCATTTTCCTTCATGTCCAAATAACTTCATCAATCTTGTGGTCCAAAACCCATGACTAGGGTTGACATCAATGACAACAACCAATCTTCCAACATATTAAAATCTAACGGGACTTCCACCATTATAACATCAACAAGGATAGTCTTCCCACCTAACGAGATAGGTAACTAAGGAAGAACCCCCAAATATTCACTAGGATGTCTGTCAAAATCCAACAGCTCATGCAAAGAAGACACAAGCTCGAGAGATCCCAAGACTTTCCAAATCGAGGAGGATAAAATACTTGTGGAGGATCCTTAATCCACAATACATCGATAATTTTTTGTTGAATTAACTTCAACCCTTATTTGAAAAGGTGCATAACAAGGAAGACAAGGCTCAACAAGATCATTTCAATGAAAGGAAACCATCCTAGGGCTTGGAGGGGGTGTGCTCGGAATGAGCGGAATGCCCCCTTGTTCTGAAAGTATTGAACTGGAAATGATAAAAACATAGTCGGTAGACACATCACTCCCCAAGAGAAGAGTGGGATTAGCCGAAGACTGCATCGATGTGATCACTTTCTCAACCAATGGATGAATAGGCTATGAGAATACATGTCCTAAAAGCACCTCACCCCCCAAAAGAAGAGTGGGATCAGCCGATGACTGCATCGGCATAACCACTTTCTCAACCAATGGTTGAATATAGTGTGAGGAAACATCAGAAGAATTAGAATCAAAAGAGCTTGCAGACAGGGACCACAATCTTCATACCTCTGGAAGGCCAGGGAATAAATGAGTAAGGTGATCTCCCTTGCAAAGCTTACAAGGCAACTTATGCTTACATCCTATCCATCTAGGTTTCTCAACATAATCAACACCCCCAATATGACTGGCAGTGGTCGGTTGCACATCTCCAACATGACTTGCAGAGGTTGGTGATGGGTCAATAACATGACTCGTAGAGGCTACAAACCTATTGCCAGTATGACTAGCAGTAATTGGACTTTTCCCCCCAGCATGACTTGTAGAGGCTGGGTATTTTCCCCCAGCATGACTTGCAGAGGCTGGGTGCTAGTCTTCAACATGACTAGCAGAGGTCAATGACCTATCTCCAACATGACTCGCAGAATTTGCTGATTTCTTCTTCCTATTCTTCCTCTTTCTACTTCGTTTAGACTTCTGGCTACTAGTAACTGTACTTTCACCAGAGGCGGGAGAAGGAGGAGAAGAAGACTTTGCTGACGAAGGAACATCAACAAGGTGCCCATGACATAAAGTTCTTAGCTAGGAAGCTTCAAGAGAATTTAGGACATTTGTAATGGTACCCAACCAAACCGGTAGTCCCACATTCAATCCAGGAGTGTACAAAGTGACCATCAGAGGGACACCAATGTTTCCAAAGAAAGGGAAAGAAAAAGAATCCCCTTGTGAAGGGGTTCCTTGGTTAGTATCGTTAGTAACTTTTTCCATGAAGAACTTATGCACATTTTCTCCCCTTGTGGTATCATTCAAGTCCTTAAGGGTCTCACACATTGACTCTGGAAAACTAGTGTTATCAAAAAAACGCCTATAAAGAGGCAGCTCCACATTTCCAAGAGGAAAACCGAAAATTCCTCACGACCGACGGAGTGGGTGTTCTAAAACCCTAGGTTAGAGACCCAAATCAATGAATGACTAACTCACTATGTAAAACTAGGGAGCATAGAGCACACACTAAAATATCCTAAGGGGAAATCAAGTAGACCACTATCTAGTAGGAAGAACAGTTACACTAGCCAACACTAGAGCAACTTACCAGTGCAAGTGAAACTCGAACACGGAAGCACCCTCTGGGTATACTCTACAAAGCATGGCCTGACGTCTACCCTAGGTACCATGGTATACCCCCACAGTCACCTGTGTAAGTCCCTAAAATAAAGGCAACAAGGTTGCCAGCGCGCAAACAGTCACCATCCGGGTACATTCGACAGTCGGGTAGACCGCAATGAGCAAGGTATCAAGCCTGAAACCTATTAAGGGTATTGAAAGAAAGTTTTCTAGAAGACAACTGAGAACCTAAAAAAGATTCGAGACCCACAAAGCTCCATGGAAAATGTGATCAACGGAATCCCAAGATAATCCCTCTATATGTGTTCCCCACTACGCTTGGTCCGACTTTGGAGGGGTTATCTCTGCTACCTTTCCACATGCGAAATCGTGTTTAGCCCTTGTGTTAAAAGGGGGTCCTGGATAAATTTCATGATTACTGGACTTTTAAGAACTCCATAGCATAGAATCTTATGTTTGTTTATGTAGGCTTGAAGAGTTTCCTCTCCAATCCTAAATCAAGGTTCTAGCCTAGACTAGATTGATGGACACTACAAACACAAAGTCTAATAATTTTTAATTAAGTGTTAATTTTAGTGGTTGTCTTAAGTCAAAAGGAATGAAAGTGAAACCAATGATGTTTTTAAGAGACGAAAGAGAAGAGAATAAAATGATACTGGAAGAAAAAGTACTTATTTCTTCACAAATAAAGATTTGCCAATTTAAACTCTGTAACCAAACTTTTCGTAACTATTTTTCTCAGATCTTTGAAAAGAAAAACTCAAAACAAGATTTTGCCTAACTACGAGCTACTTAATGTCCTAAGTATTCAAGTAAATAACTTAAGAAAACTTTATTTTTCCTTGGTAAATGAAGCAACTAACTAAATTACTTTACCAAACAAAGAATTGAAATATTTGTTTTTTATTGTTTTGTGCTTCAAAACAAGAAATTTGAAAATGAATTATTTTCTTTTCTTCTAAAGAAAAAAAGGGACAAGACAAGACCAAGAAATGAATTCTGGCCCAATCGAAAATCCCAGGGAGTCACTGACAATACTAAACAGGCAAATCAAAACACAGTCACCAACTTGTCTAAAAACCCTATTAAAGAAAATAGAAGAAATCTTTTGATAAAAAGAAATCTATGTTGAGGTCAGACCTAGGCTACAGACTGCTATAACAGAGACCAAGGATAGATCAAGAAAACCCCTGAGAAGTGTGACTTCCGACAGGGAAGAGGATGATTGCCTCTTTTAAAAAAAAAAATCTCAACATAGGCACGCTATTGACACTTCAGAAGCCAGCGTATGTATGCGGGTTGTTTAAAGGCAGGACGCGTATGTACGCATCCAGACCCACTACAGGCTACATGCACCTCTGCAACTTCTAATAAAAAATGAAAAACAATCAGTCAATAACAGGTAGGGAATACTGGTATGGAAGACCAAAATCCCTTAAAGACACAGAAGCTTACAAAAACTCAAAAAACAATAAGTAAATTGATTCAAAGCACCCAAAATAAATATCCCCAAAGAACCTAGATGCTTTCCCCAGTATGGTCACCAATTCTGCTATAGCAGGAAAATCCCTTTACGGACTACACCAGGGTTATAAAATGTACGCAGAGCTAACCATCTAAAGTCTCCTACTTTTTATCAACTGTCCCAACATTACCCCACAATCATACGTAAAAGACAAAATATAGGAATCTAGTAGGCATACCTTAAACTCCTCATCTAGTGTCGATCCCTTTGCACTTAGTTGTTTCCTAACTGCAAATATCCTCCCAAGGCTGACCTGCATTCACCAAAAGACAAACAAGAAACTACAAGCATGCATTCTACATATGGATTAGTGGGTTAGACATCATAAACAAGAAATGTAAGCAAATCATAGAAATATAAGACGTCATTTGGCAGGACGGAAAAAGTACTTCTTTATATTAATATCACAAAAGTCACTTACAACATGAGACCGACACTTCTCCTCGAACTCGGTCCTGGGCTCCTCTTCACAATGCACCAACTACTCAAACTCACAATATGGTTGCTGAATATTGGGGCAAAGGGGGAATATGGAAATGGGCAGAGTTTCTATGCTCTCTTGCTTCTCCTTTGGAATGGGATCCCAACCCCTTCTTTTATAGGCCAGAAGAGATGGTAATGGTTGGGGTGACTGGCTATGGGCAATCAAACAGTTAAGTAATGGCTCGGAAACCAGTATCTTATGCAATTTTAATTTTTTTTCAATGTTTTGTGAGTGTACATGGGCTATAGTGGTGCAGCAAGAGTGTGTACGCTGGAAGTAGTGGTGCAGGGCATGCATACCTTCAAAATAATGATTTTTAGAAGAGATTGTTCATTGATGGCTTGGAAAAGATAGTAAGTTAGATGGCCTGATGTGAGGTATGTATGTCTGGTGCAATCTAGGGTTATAACAATCTCATGTGGAAGAACCAACAAAAAATAAGAGTCCAAATCTTGAGGATTTTGCATTGCTCCAAGAATTTGAGGATGTATTATGGGAGATTCAGGTTTTTCCTCCCAAGAGAGACATAAAATTCTCTATTCATTTAGTGTTTGAATATACTCCAATATATAAAACTCCTGACAGGATGAGCACCCCTAAGCTGAAATAATTACAAATGCAACTAGAAAAATTATTGAATAAGGGATACATATACCCATGTGTCTCACCTTGGGGAGCATTCATTATCTTTATGAAGAAGAAGGATGGGACTTTAATGTTGTACATTGAATTTCAACAACTAAATAAAGCTACATTGAAGATAAAGTACCCTCTTCCCAGAATTGATGATCTCATCAATTAGTTAAAAGGAGAAAAAGTATTTTCCAAGATATACCTAAGATTAGGATACAATCAGGTGAGAATAAAATACGAATATATTAGTAAGACAACTTTTAGAACCAAGTATGGGATCTATGAGTTTGTAGTGGTGCCATTTGGATTGAGAAATGCACCAGCTATTTTTATGTGCCTGATGAATGGAATATTCAGGAATTACTTGGATAATTTGTCATAGTCTTCTTGGATGACATACTTATCTATTATAAGTCAGAGGAAGAGCATGATAAACAGTTAAGGATGGTTCTACAAGTTCTAAGAGAGCATCAGTTGTATGCCAAGCTAATAAAATGTGCATTCTACCAAAAGTAGATCCATTATTTAGTCCATATAATTTATAAGGAAGGCATAACAGTGGATCCATAAAATATTAAAGCAATCAGAGAATGACCAACACCGAGGAATGTAATGGAAGTCACATATTTCATGGTACTTGCAGGTTATTATAGGATATTTGTTGGAGGATTTTCTAAGATTCTTCACCCAATCACTTATTTACAATAGAAGGGGATAAAATTTGAATGGAACTCTAAGTGTGAATAATTTTTTCATCTTTTGAAGGAATTACTTACAAGTAAACCAATTTGAAATATTGTAGATCCAAACGAGAATTTTTTTGTGTGCATAGATGCATGTAGGGAAGGGATTGGTGGAGTCCTTACCCAAAATGGGCATGTAGTATGTTATGCATCAAGGAAATTGAAAGGGCATGAGAGGAATTATGCCACACATAATTATCAAAATTATGCAGAGAAAATAATGAGATACGAAGGAAGATACAACATAAACACAGAAATATAGTGAAACCCAACTTCTATTAATGAATAAAATAGAAGAAAACAATAGAGACAAACTAGATAGAATGGGGTAGCTTATCTCTGAAGAGAAAGAGATGTTGGATACAATTCATTCACAACAAGATTCACATCATACTCCATTGCATTCTCAAAGGACCTCCTTCACCTCAATTATATATGAGAGAGTGAGAGGAGAATAATTCCCACGATGCGTGTGGGATAAATTGGTCTAAGTTTACAAAATTCCATAGGCATGTAAAACACTAGAACTTCCTGGGAGTTCACCCATCCCAACACTACTCTAGCACAATCATGCTTAACTGTGAATTTATAATGGGATAACGTTCATTAACTCCATACGAATTACATTACAAATGGATATGACATTACATTGCATTCCCCATAAAAAGGGTGAATATCATGGTTTATTAAAACCATAGGCTCAGAAACATTGATTCAGTGGAGAAGGTGGATGGCCACCGAGATCACCTGGATCAATCCTCCGCCCTTAGGAAGAACTGGTCACCATTGCATCAATTTCCCTTGGGAGATAGAGGATTTTTTTTTAATATGAACTTTGGTGAGCCACTTGCCTTGTTGAAGTAGTTTTCCTGCTTGTACTTGGGATGTGGAAGTATGTCATGAACCTGTTGGTGGAGGTGTTGGATCCATTAAGAACAAATATCTACATAATTTTCCTTATTCTGAGTGTGGGAGAAATAATTCGGTGAAGATGCAACAAGAAGAGATATATCAATGGGGGTTAATGGATAGAACCCAAAGCACACCTAAAAAGGGTTGTGGCTAATAGAGTCATGTTGAACATGTGGAAGACTCTCATTCTATGGAAGGGAGAATCTATATATAGAATTATTGGGTAAGGGATCATTGGAAACCAATTCAATGGAATGTCAGATGTGGTAGTGTAGAGGAACCCCCCTACGTGAAGAAAATATCTTTGCGCTCCTCTAAAATCTTTTCGAATTGCTTCTACTGGATAGAAAATTCTTGGGCCAAGGCTCTAGTGGTCGCAATGACCTTTTGTTCACCTTCTGAATGGATCTTGAAGAAGGAAACATTTTTGGTATAATAGATTACTTTGTGGAAATTTTTTGTCAAGATCAATGAAGTGGAAGTAGTTGGAGCTACCTCTAGTACCTTGTAAAGTTGACCTTCAGGAGTAATAATGACACTATGGAGCCGAGACTCATAAACATCATGATGTTTCCACATATATGGTTGTCCTAAAATAACATCATAGACTTCAAGTTGGGAAACATGACACAATAATTCATCCTTTAAGGGATTGATGTTGTAGGACATGTGACACTACTAGATGACGCAGATGTTTCATCCTTGGCTCAACTATCCAATGGTGTATGGTTGGGGGTGTGGCATCATTGGCAGATTCAATCTATTGACAACCTCAATTGATATCAAGTTATTTTTACTCTTTTTTTCAAAAATGAAATGCAATGGGTTCCCCTTTACCCACTTCTATGAGTGGAAGAGGCACTCCCCGTCCTTAGGAACCTCTAGTTCTTCTAGTTGTGTTTTTTTTGTCGTGGTGGTAGTTTTTTGCATCGATGGTATAATTCCATTTATTGTTCTTTGAATCATAGTCCAAGTCAAGTTCTGATTCCTTTTCTATGATCTTGGTCACCAATTACTATTTTGAGTGACATTCATTGATGTTGTGCCATGGAATTTTGTGGAACTCACACCACTTTCTGGTGGCATTCTTGGACTTCCCATCAACCTTCTTAGTTAGTTTATTGGATTGATTTTCTATTGAATCTCCTTGATTTTTCATTCATTCTATGAGTTAGGTTTTCCTCTTCCATTCTTCTGTTGTGGAATATTTGCAAACCCAAACTCCCTCTTACTCCACTACTTGAATTTCTACTCAATTTTGACTACATATCGATAAGTAGCTCCCATTAAAGAGATGTCCAAGAAATCCATCTATGTTTGAATGTACATGTACATACTACTACAGTAATTCAAAACCATGTTTCTCTTGGAATATTTGATACCTATCTTTGAATGCAAGGCATGAAATATTTTAGTGTACTTCGGCACCATCTTGTCTCTTTTTGACACTGAGTCATTCATCTCATGTACTAGTCATCATAGTTTTTGACAGGGCAGAACTCCTCCTTGAGGGCATATACAAAGGCTTCCCAATTGAATTCTCTCCCAAATGGCATAGATCCATCCATGGTGTGCTGCTCCTATTAACCTTCCCACCAATATGATAAGGGGAAGGTATTTAAGAGTGTGAAGATGATCTTTTCACTCTTAGAAAATTTTTGGACATATTAATAACCTTCTAGAAAACTAAACCATTTTTCTAGAGCATTTTCATCTATATATCCTTAAAATAAGGGGATATAAAAATTGACTTGTACCTTGAAGGGTTCCACGCCTATGAAATGACTTCTTGTCGAAGTTCCTTGACCACCATCGGTAGTTGTCAAAGGATATAAGTGAAGTTGTCCATCATCTCATTCCTATGTCACATGAGGGATTCCTCAAGCAACATCTTGAAAGGATCTCCTGCTCCATCATCTCTCTTTTCTTTTGGCATGGGTGATTGCTTGGGTTGACAAGAGTGGCTATCTTGAAGTGAAACTAGCTCAAGACCCAACTCGCTATACCCTGACATCATTGGGGAAATTCTCTGAGAAAAAACAAGGAGAATACTTCTATGATACCAATAATCTAGATTATGTTGAGATGAAATGAGATAAAAAAATAAAATATAGCAGGAAAACTGAGATATAGTGAAACCCAACTTCTATTAATGAATAAAATAGCAAAACATTGTAGAACAAAAATTGGCTAGAATGGGGTAGTTTATCTTTGAAGGGAAAGAGATGTTGGATATGCTTCATTCACAACAAGATTTAAATCACACTCCATTACATGATTAAAGGACCTCCTTCACCTCAATTATATATGAGAGAGTGAGAGGATAATAGTTCCCATGATGCATGTGGGATAAATTGGTCTAAGTTTACAAAATGTCATAGGTATGTAAAACACTAGGACTTCCTAGGAGGTCACCCATCAATACTACTCTAGCCCAAGCATGCTTAACTGGGGGGGTCTAATAGGATCTGGTGCATTAACATTGTAGAAATTACATTACATTACAAATGGAGATGGAATTACATTATATTCCCCATAAAAAAGTTGAATATCATGGTTGATCAAAACCACGGGCTCAGAAATGTTGATTCAGTGGAGAAGGTCGATGGCCACCGAGATCCACCTAGATCACATGACTCAGATTTTGAAACCATAATTCATTATTTAAAATGTGGAGGCATTATATCATGGGAAAGAAGTTTGAGTTGAGGATGGACCATAGTGGTAATAAATATGTTTTTGAAAAACCAACATTAGATGTAAGACAAGCTAGATGGATGGAATTTATCAGTGAATATGATTTCGATATAAAACATATCAAAGGTAAAGAGAACAAATTAGTCGATGCACTCAGCAGAGGGTGCATTAAATGCATGCTACAACCATAAGAATGTAGAAGATAGAGTTGAAAATCAGAATTCTATAGGTTGTAAAATCAAATCAATTTTATTTTCAAATTAGGAAAAGCATACATCAAAATAAATTATAGCAGAAATATAAAGACTATTGGTTGAAAGAGGATGTGATTTTATTGTATAGGAAAAACTTTATGTTCCTAATTTTCACAAATTAAGAAATTTGGTGTTAGAATAAATGCATAATGTTTCTTATGCTAGACACCTAGGATATCAGAAGATAATTGCAGCCATAAGAAGCCAATATTTTTGGCTAAGCATGAAGAAAGATGTGGCTGAATATATAGCAAGATGCATGGGATGTCAAAAGTTAAAGGATGATAATAGGAATCCAATTGTATTTCTATATCTAGTTCCAAATTCAGATCAACTAAATTCTCATAGATCCATAAGTTTGTCATCTAGTTCAACCATTTGCTAAAAATTAGTAACTAAAATTAACTCATAATATCCTCAAGATTTTCACAACCAATCTCATTGAAAACTCCAAGATTATTTCCATATCCAATAGATTTGAATGATGATGCCAAATCCATATTAAAATCTTCAATGGTTGAAGAGGAAATTTGAATTTGGATGTATGGATTTGGAGAAAGGATAAAAATTGCATTATTGTTGGTCCCCAGTTTTGACCATGTTCTTTGCCCATACTACATACCATTGACCTCCAATTATATGCCAGTACCACCCTTTTTGACCTCCTTTTGCTATAATCAACAACCCTTTCCCACTCAAAGGGGTCACCTAAGGTATCTTTGAAATTCAAGTTATTATTATGCACTTTTAATACTTTAATTTGATAAATGAGCTAATATCACTTGGGTAGGTACCATTGCTATTTTTGGCGCAGGGTTCCGGTACCAGGTACCCACTCACACCGTAGCGGTACCAGTGGAGCAGTT
>ML787290.1:345275-410032 GCA_009831015.1 Picea engelmannii | reverse complement strand
TGTTTTCCTGTAGGTAGCACTAGATTGGTTTTGAATGCCCAGAATGAATGCAGTTCAGACAGTACTCTGTGTGTCATGACTTAAATGATAATGTTGATGGTAGATGGTTAAACACAGAGTTAGAATGATTTTGTAGAATTGTGATTTTTAACAGAAATAGCAATCTGAGCCTTTGAGTACTAGACTGTTTTGCTTCTGTTTATGATTTCATAGGAAATGCTCAGTTTCGAGTTAGTCATCAGAATTCAAATTCTTAGAATAGGTGTGTGCTTTATTTTTAGGATAGCATTCGAATAAAAGACTAGACGCTTGCCTGCACATACTGTGTATCAGCTCGAAGTATACCAACCCTGGTTTGACAATTTAGTGATTCAGGACACTTAAAAGCTACAATTTAGCAGCCTGACAATTATTAAGGGAATTTGTGTCTTGTAATTACAAGAATTGTAGATGATAAAATGATGATATATATCACAATACGTTCTGTATTGTTGTGATTTTTTTTGCAATGTTCATTGTGACTTGATTATTCTACACACCAAAAATGGCGAAAACCCAGTTCGTGAATATTCAAATATGGCTCTATTACGTGATTTTTCTATTTCCTGTAATAACCAACAAACTAACCAAATTTGAAAGATAAGTGAAAATATATTAGTTTTGTAATATTTAATCATAAATTCACTTAAAATACTAAAATAAATACATTGGAAAATATTGCACTTAATCCCACATATAAGCATAAAAATGGAGTAAAACGAGGTTATGAGAAAGTGAAAAGGGATAAAAGTCAAGGGAAAAGGATGTAAAAATATGGTAAAAGGATGTGAAAAGATTATTGTTTCCATGACTCAAAATCCCCCCTAACTCAAGATCTTGCATGTCCTCATGCAAACCTACATTTGATTCTTTTGAACTATGTTATTATGTCTTCTTCCTCTGAAAAATCAAACAACATACTAGAAATAATTTGAGTTTTAGTTGAGCTTTCTTATGGTTGGTTCTTGTGTAAAAAACACAAGTTTTGTAAGTGTTGGTTCTTGTGTGGAAACACTTACCTCTTGGATTTGTTTTCTTTTCTACTGCAACAAAGAATATTGTGTTTCTCCAATTAACTTGAACAATAAACCCATGTGCATGCATTCTCTGAGAAAATGGAATTTGTCTTATAAATAATCATAAAGCATCATGGACCTCTGTTAGAACCAACCTTAGCATCCAAACATAAAAAATAACCTTTTCTTACTAGTTGTGACGAAGTTCCATATTAACCATTTAGAACAAATCCTTAAACTGTTTGTTACAAGAATTCGTGTAATACTGTTACCAAAGTTCTTGTTACTAGAATTCTATATACTTTTCCATCCATTTTCTCCAAAATTTCAATTTGGGTAGGGCTGATTTTTGGTGATCATGTTAATTTCATAATGCTTCTCCATCACACAAAATTTGAGAAAACCCACTGGTCGGATTTTGAAAAATAAACAAAATCGTTGTAGGTGATAATGGTTGATTTCTCAAGAAGTATGAATTGGATTTGATTGAAATGTTTTGAGTTTATTCATATTACCTCAATGCATTTCTCCTCCAAATTTTGTGGAAATTTGATGCATGATTTGCATGATATAAGCAAATCAATTTATGCTTTGTATATAAAGAAGATGGCATTGATTGTATCTTTGACCAGGTGCTCATGGTCGCTGTGATGAAGTTGGGGTCGGTTTGACATAGGTTAACCATCTCAATGACCTTATAAACAAAACCCATATCATTTATTTTATACTGAGGTGGTGTGAATATGAAAACCAGTGAAGCATTATCAGAACTCTAGAATTGGTTACAAGAAGTGGAGAATTACATATTTACTCTTTTTTTTTCTTCAATGCTAGATTTGGATTCTTCATTTTCTCAAGAAAAAAAAATGCACAACACTGGAAATTCTTGTTCCATGAGTTGTTCATTCAAAGCAGCAAAATCCTCATCACAAATTCTTTTTTCTTTCTTAAGCACAACAAAATCAGGTCTATGGCACTCTTGTAGAAATGGAAATCATGTTGGTAGTGTGTGGCTGCCCTTAATAACACTCTGACACATATATTCTTGTAATCATGGAATAAAATATTTCAGACCTGAATTTGTCTTTGATTATGATAGAAATAAAGAGAAGTTACTTACAACAGTATGAACACATTATGAGTTATTTGAATAATTTCTTTGTCATGCACAAATCTATCAACTCAACTTGTTTTCCATCGAGGACTAGTACAGAGAAACAAAAGGATGACCACAAGTATCCACATACAATATCTAAATACTTCTACTAAGAGCACCCACAATCGGATCATGAACTTAGGAACATAGTTTTTCTTTAGTTGGTTGAATCTGCACATGGTGGAATTCTCTTCTCCTTTAAAATCAATGTTGATTCAGTACAAGAGACAAGATTTTCAAAAGAAGCTCGATCTTACTGATTTTTACATGTTGATTAAACATCCAACAAGCCACGATATGACCTTTGTGCAAACACTAAGATCATAACAATTCGAAGAGAACATGGACATGGTTGATACTCAAGATTTGAAAACCATAAGAATTATGTGCACTTGAATTTACAAGGAAAAAACATAATAAGAACTATTATATCGATAATAAACATCATCAACATTGAAATGCGTCAATGGAAAAAAACAAGACATATCTGTACAATATTTCCATCCATAGAGATGACATCAGAAATGGCTCCTTTGATTCCATTATCCACCTAAATATTGGCATTCACATCGATAAGACTCACTTCCTCTACATTATCTCTTAGATGGTGACTGTATTGCAAAATAAATGCAAGAATGATGAGCATAAACAAAGCATTTATCACCACCCACTTCCTTATAATGTTCACTTGCACTTGTTTCATTTATGATAATTGTGCATGAAATCACGATCCACAAAATATAGGATGAATTATTATCTTCTTGGTTGCTCATTGCATACCAAAATCTAGTTTTTTGTTCATTTTCAACCCATACAAAGAAATGACCATTTTTTTATTATAGGATTGTGAAATAACAAGAGATGAATTAGACTAAAATTTAACCACTTTTGTCCAGATGTTAATCAATAATTTTATGCAAGAGACAAAGACATTAGTCCTATAAAGGAAAAAAAAACTTCTACATAAATTCTAGTAATTGGTTATGAATTTCTTGTAATGGAAACATCCTACATAAATTCTAGTAATTGGTTATGAATTTCCTATAATGGAAGCATATTATGTTGAATTGTGATTTGACTTCTTTCCCTTGAGCATCTTGTTTGAATTTTAGGTGATTTGATAGGACCCACACCATGCCATGAATATCATGAACAAACTCCAAGTGGGATATTTGAATTTGGAGGGCCACTGATAGGTAAACCAATGATGGATTACTGGATTTTGAATTCCTATAACTTTTATTGTTTTCTTGTAGTTGCAGTTGTCATATGTGTGGAAGAGACATACATAGAAATATTTTTCACAAGGGAATATTTCAAAGAGTCAATGAATCATAGGGACTTGGTCTTTAAAAAGTTATGAATAACCCTCCCCCCAACTAAAGTTTTTTTTTTCATAGGAAGCATTTGGTAATAGGGAAGGGCATATGAAGACATCAAAAAGAGCATACAGGAATGGGAATTTTCCAATTACATCTCTTCTAGTATTCAAGGAATTAATGATTAAAGAGTAGAAAATAAACATACCTATACCTACCTAGAAGTACATGAGTTCGGTAACAAATATATGGCATCCTGAGAGGCGGGAGAATTCAGCTAATCCATAATCGTGAGCTAAGATGAGTTGGGTGAAAAAGAGCAATATATAACCTTGAGCCTGTAGTACTTGTAGATGATATTTGGAAACTTGAAAATTGTGACCAATCATTGAGGTCTAAGACAATATTTTGATAGAGTAGAAATTTTGTAAATTTGTGATGTGAAGAGAAATGAAGCTTTGATGGAATTATTCACAAATCTTGTCTACCAAAAATTTGTTTTTCAATCACTCCAAGTTCTTATGGTGCCTAAGATAGGTTCTCACCATCAAATTTATTTCAGGGAAAAAAATAGTGAGGTAACTCAACATGAGAGTGAGATGAGTGACTTTATTATATGGGTTAGGAGTGAATGGAGCAGGAAAGTATGGAAAACACATGAAGGAAAAATAGGTTGAATTCATAATATGGTAGTATTAGTAACATCATGAATAATTTATGACTACATAAACAAATGAAAGTTTGGACTCCAATATACATGGATTGTTGAGCTCGGAAGAAGGAAATACATGGGCATGCCATGGTGAATAGTAGGTATTTTATATCAATGGTAGCAATGTCATTGTGGATGTGGAAATGGAACTAGATTTATTTCGGATAATGGTCTTCATTTGGTATTCATACCATTCTTAATTTGTCTTAAGTTTGATCTATATTGCAATTTTGATGAAAATTTCTTTCGAAAGATTGTGGTTAACAGCTGGAACACTTTTTAACCAACTTCAATGAAATTGAACATTGTTCATTCATCATGACATGATGTTGTAATATATTTTCTTGCATGTTTGGATGGCATACCCTCATTCATAAAATTTTGTCTTCAAAATCATTCCTTCATGATGACCTCTGTTATCTTCTCGAAACTTGCAAAAACTTAGCATTTTCCTGCAATAAAACATAAGATGATGGAGGAATAAAGGTGATACATATTTCTTCTTCCAATAAATACACAAAACAATTAAAAACAAAACAAATCCAAAGAAGGTAAATAAAGAAAAAATCACTTTTTACCTGTTGAGGAGTGATGACCATCTTAAACTACCTAGCGATACTTCATCTATAAAATATTTGTTTCAAGTATGATTGGAGTGATTACAAAGCCAGTTTGAAGTAGAATCAAAGGGATATATCTGGTATAAATAGTTTTTCAAAGTGAATTTATCACATATATCAAATTTGATGAGGAAAAGTCTGTAGGGGAGAGATTTTTGGATTTCTATCCTAGACCAACAATCATGGTTTTATGTATAAATTTTTCATTCAAAGCTTGATAGACATGATTATAATGGGAGATTAAATTATACTCATTTATAGATACCCAATAGAAATATATTTTAAAAATATTTGTATTTGATATCCCAAAATTAATGATGAGCATACCAAGGTGATGTAGGGGCATCAACAACACGTCAGCAGCCAGTGCAACGCGCATAAGAAGGGACCAGATCCCAAGGAGAGAGAAAAACAAAAATTCTCATTTTGAGTTTAAATATCAAATTTAATGTAATTAAATATTATAAGGCTCGAGAAAGAGAGAGACATTGTATGGTGTAAGGATAAATCTAAGTCTCCTTTAATGGCTAACAAGTAGATGAGTCTAGATATGATTCAGACTAGATGTAAATTAAATGTAATTTATTGTAAGTAGGTGAGGAAGGCTCGAGAAGCCCCTCTTTTGTAAAAAAATATCAATGTATTGAGATCATAAGACATTATCGCAATTAGAGAATCTCATGAGAAGATCAAGAAAAAAGAAGAGAGGACAAGAGAGAATAATTGAGACTATGTTGCAGCCCAGTCTTGTAAACAATGTAAAAAGCATTCAGATTGAATGAAAAGCAAATTTCCCTACATATGAATCTCTATGTGTGTTCTCTGTGAATGAATGTTTGTTTATGAATGTTTATTGTGCATGTTTATGAATTTCATGAGTATATAAATGTTCCCTTTGCAGGAATAGATAGAATTCCCTATCTATGTGAATTGTTTAGTGTTGTGAGATCTCAAGGTTGTGCAAGGAGTGCACATTAGAGTTGTGGAAAAAATCTAAAAAGACAATGCACATAGTGCACTAGAACTCATTCATGAGTTATGTGAGGAGCGTTCCAGGTGGGCACACTAGAACCAATTATAATATTAGGAGGGATAGGAAGCAAGCACAAGGAGTGCGTAGGTGATCCTGTAAAGTCCAAGACTCAGGAGGCCAGTGCAAAGAGTGCACATAGTGAGCACAAGGAGTGAACCTACACTCAAAGTAGTGTATAAGCTCAATGGAAGGCCAGTGCAAGTGTGCACAGAGGAAGTGAAAGAAGTGTGCAGGAGACTTCTTTAAGTCGCAAAGCTCAAGAGGGAAGTGCAAGGTGTGTGCCCATGTTCAAGTCTTTTAAGTGTGAAAATATCAGGAGGGAAGCGCAAGGCATGCGCCAAAGGTCCAATTCCTTTGACTAGACAAATCTCGAGGAGGGATAAAGAGAAGTACCCAAAGAGAAGAAATATCTTTGTAAGAAAGAACAACATATGTGATCTGTTCAGGAGAAGACATACTCTCTCTTAGCCATCAGATCAAGGTAAGGAGTGAGATATTTAAACCATTAATCCGTCGGACTTCACCGCTTCGGTGGTTTTAATCCATTTGTTGTAAAGGAGGAAGAATCTTTGGAGTCTCGGAGTGAATCTACTTCGTAGATCATAGGAAGAGTGGCAGTCATTGGATTGTCTTAGCATAGATCTAGCTCATCGGATCAAACCCAGAACAGGAGGAGGAGTGTTGTGGAAAATATCAGATCCCAACCGTCAGATCTACATGAAGACAAGCGTGAGCTGTAGATCTCACAGAAGTTTGTAGATTCATCACTCTGAGAGAAATGGGTTATTATGTTGCGAGGAGGAAAATACTTTGAAGTCCTAAACTCTAGAGTAAATCCTGGCCATTGGTAGTTTGGGACACGTGTCATCAGATTTAGAAAGTGTCTGGAAGTCTGACATTCGACAATTTGAGAGATAGTGTGTATTGGAGTCTCGAAACTCCCAAAGCATGGAGTTCTGAAGTAGATCACAACCATTGGTTATTGGAGAGGTGTGGACCGTTGATCCATGGGCCCTCTTGGAGATTGTCACTTCAACGTTCAGAGGGATTGGAGTGTTGTGTTGTAAGATCATTCAAATCCTGAAGCTCCAGAGCCAGAGAACGTAGGAGTAGTTCACTTGTTCGGCGTTTAGAGGAATTGGAGTGTTGTGTTGGTAGATACTCTAAACCCCGAAGCTTCATAGTGTCGAAGTCACGAAGCGTCAGAGTGTCATTCCAGGAGTTCACCAATTTGGTGTTCGAAGGAATTGGCATGTTATGTGGTTAAAACTATCGAATCCAGAAGTAGTGGAGCATTGGAGCCATGAAGCTCTGGATAAGCTCCTTGTTTCTAATCCCTTGGTCCTATCCCTCGGTAACATGAGATTTTTGTTCGATGTTAAAGGGATAGCACCCAAAATATGTATTTAGAGAGAAATGAGGCTTAGAGAAGGAGCTCGTAGGGTTTGGATTTGTACATACCTGCACCCAAGGAGAAATAAAGGGGCCTATATACATTAAGAGGGGATATAGTAGGGATCTGAGAGATAATTCATCTCCTACGTAGAATGATCCTTGACTGAGAGGTCGTGTGAACCCCAAGGAGGGGTGGGGGGTTGCATCAAGTGGTATTAGAGCACAAACAAGATTTTTGTCTGATACCATCAAGTGGTATCAGAGATGATTTTTGTATGCAGAAAATAGGAATAGGAGGAGAAGATAGAGTACTAATGATCTGTGTGAAGAACTATTTGCAAGTGTATAGGAGGTGGGAATACATCTAGGTGGGATGAAATAAATATAAAGGGACTAGTTGCGTTCTTGGAGAAGAGAAGAGCATGTTGATCTCTTAAGGTGAACAGTCAGAGTACGATAGCCAGAGAGAAAGGAGTGCTCAAGAAAAGGAGTGAACGCAAGGTGTGTGCCTACACCTTGAAGAAATGTAAAAGCTCATAGAGAAGGTTCCAACAAGTGAACCAAAGTCTAAGCAAGGAGATATTGGAAGAGGTTGATTGTATCTCACAATGAGCAAGTGGAAGATCATAGAGGAGAGAATAAAATGGCTATTGAAGGCCATAAACAAGGTCCAAGAGGAGACCACAAAAATATGAGCAGAGAGGATATGGACAAAGAGCATAGATCTGGGTCGTTGGATCAAGCCTAGAACAGGAGGAGGAGTGTTGTGGAAAAGATCAAATCCAAACCATTGGATCTACATGAAGGTGAGCGTGATCCATAGATCTCACAGTAGTTTGGAGATTCCAGACTCCGGGAGAAACAAGTTCTTATGTTTCTAGGAGGAAAATCTCCCAAAGTCCCTAACTCCAGAGTGAATCCTGACTGTTGGTCATTGGGGAAATGTGTCCACAGATTTAGAAAGTGTTCAAAAGTCCAATAATCGACAATTTAGGAGATAATGTGTATTAGAGTCTCGGAACTCTTGAAGCCTAGAGTTCAGAAGTAGATCACAACCATTGGTTATTGGAGAGGTGTGGACCATTGATCCATGGGCCCTCTGAGAGTTTTCCACTTCAATGTTCAGAGGGATTGGAGTGTTGTGTTGTAAGATCCTTTTAAGTTCAAAGATTTGAAGCCGAAGAATGTCAGAGTAATTTACATGTTTGACGTTTAGAGGAATCGAATCATTGTGTCGGTAGATCCTCTGAAGCCTGAATATTTGGAGTGTCGGAGTCATGAAGTTCTGGAGCACCAGTTTGACAATTTGGTAGTTTGACATTAAGAGGAATTGGCATGTTGTGTGTTTAAAAATCATGAATCCCGAATTAGTGGAGCATCGGAGCCTTGAAGCTCTAGATATACACCTTATGGCTAAGCCCCTAGTCCTAGCCCTCGATCACATGATATTTTTGGCTAAAGTTAAGGGGATAGTGCCCAGAATCTAGATTTAGAGAGAAAGGGGGCTTAGAGAAGGATCCCACGGGGTTCAGATTTGTACGGACCTACACCCAAGGAGAAATAAAAGGGTCCTGTGTATGTTAAGAGGGGATCCAGTAGGGATCCGAGAGCTAATTAAGCTCCTACGTAGAAGGATCCTAGATCAGGAGGTCGCACAAACCTTGAGGAGGGGTGGGGGTTTGCATCACAAGGAGACAAAGTTTGTGTTGTGTTGTTTTAAGATAGGAAATGATGCAGGAGCATCTCTCCACATCAGCCAGCCAGCCAGCCAGCCCACGTCAACACACACATTCAATGGAGAGAGGCGCATCTCTCATTTCAAAATTTGAAATTTGAATGTAATTAATGTTGTAGGTTGTTGAGCCATGGAGCCATGTCTTTGCATAAGCATTAGAGTAGATATCCTTTAATGTTTGTAAGGTTGAGATCTAGATCCAATTCTGGACTAGATAGCCCATTCAATGTAATTGAATAGGGTAGGTGAGTTTGGAGGGAAGAGCTCAAAGAGCCCCCTCATGTAAAAGAGAGAGAGAGAGAGAGAGAGAAGTATGTAGAGAGAGTTGAGAAGGAGCCGAGACTCTGTTGAATTTCATGCTCAAGAACACCTTTGTAAAGGGACATTTTTATTAATACAAACCAGAGCAATTTTTCCTGCATATTGTCTATGTTGAATGAATGTCTATGTGTGTTCTTTATATGTTGTAGATGTATGTTGTAGGTATGCATTTGCAAGGGTTGTTTGATTTCAGGGTCAGAGGTCTTTGAGGCTTCACATCAGGAGGGTGTGACAAAACACTACGGGTTTTGATAGCCATGCATAGAGAGTGCATTTCTGAATTCTGTGGACTCAGAAAAAGGCGTGCCAGGAGGGAACAATAGCTTAAATCTTTGGCTCAAAGGAAGACCTCAAGGTTGTTGAATACCTTGGAGGTAAGGCTATGTATGAGAGACACAGTTGCAGACATAATATCTGAGGAGTTCTGTAAATCTCTGCCAAGTGGGCATTGAGAAGGTGCAAGAGTGCACAAAAGAACTCTGATGTGAGTTCGGAAGAAGACAGGATCTCTTTGAGTTATGTAAGGCTCTGCCAAGAGGACATTGAGCATAGGCATAGAGTGCTGAGGAAGAAATCTGTTGTGAGTTCAGACAGAAGTCAGAATCACTGAGGATTCTAGACACTCTGCTAGGAGGGCATTGAGTAGGTGCCAGAGAGCATAGGGAGAGAACTCTTTGAGTTCTGTAATTTGAAGAAGAATCCAGAGAAGGATCTTCACAGGGTTACTGAACACCCTGCAGACTCAGCAAGAGGTTTCTTGAGCAAATAAGTGCCAGTAGGGAATCAGATTCTCCATCTGAAGGAAAAGGTAAAAGGACCGAGTTCCTTAGGAGATCTGAGTAACGGGAAAGCTCAGAAGAGATAGCAATTTGCATGCAAAGACTCTACGAGGAGTGCAGAAGTCGAGGGATACTTTGAGGATTAGAAAGGAAGAGCTTAGGAGGAGTAGCGTTTTTATGTGCGCAGGAGAGGGACTCAAAGTTGAAGAGCTCGTTGAAGCAAGGCAAAGGTCGAGGCCTTTAGATTTTGGAAATTCTTCCAAGTATCGGGAAGAAATCGCAGAAGCTCAGGCGGAGCATAACTTTCGTCGAATCAGCCGATATATTATGGACCGTTGGATTTCTCACGTCCAAGAGGCAGCATAAGAGGAGCACACGGGAAGGAAAGATCTGAACCGTCAGATCTTTCTCAAAATCGCCGATAGTCATTGTATTGGGCAAAAGCTGCATGAGGTTTAAACCCTCACACATAGAGTGGTGGACACAAAAGTCTTGAAGAGTGCAGAGCATATTGGGATTTCAGAGTTCAGGATATCGGGAGTCCCGTTGACGAGAGATCCGGCTCTCGCATTGATAAATCCCAAAAGGATCTTAGTCGTCGGATTAAGAGGGGCTTAGAGTCATTGATATCCTCAGAAGAGGGGGACCAGGATTCGAGATTTCGACATTTCAGAATTTGTAACTTTGGGAGTTCTGAGGACAAGGCGTCCATGCATTTCGTCATTTGAAACCCCGAAATCACTAAAGAAGAAGACCCGGGAAGAATAACACATTGGATTTTCGGGAATCGACATTTTGGGAGTGAAGAGGAAAAGGGGTTGGACTTTTGCATGGATAAGTCTCGAAGGACATAGGACTGCGGTCTTATGAGGAGTGGTCACATGGACCAAGGCTTAGCTGTTACCCATGATTTTGGTCATCTAGATGGTGTATTAACAATGGTATACTCAGGCTCCCAACAAGAACTTTCTCCTGAGAAAAGTGGCATTCATCTCCTTCCAGAAAACATGTTTTTAAAGAGAGTTCACAAGCTGATTATAGCTTAGGGTGCGAGAATGACCCATTCTCGCAGGCTACCTTCAGCTAGGGTGCAAACTTCTCACACTGTGCTCTATATCTAGGGTGAGAACTTGCTCTCAAGCTTGGAAAAGGGAGAAGTCTCGAGAGTTCTAGAAGGGAATCTTCTAGAGAATGGGTTGGCATTCAAATGGTTATCATTTTACTAGTTTCCCTGATTTGGTGGGATCATTCTCATATATGTAACCATCTCATCCTCTCCTATATATTGATAGGATTCTCATGGAAAACGTTAAGCAAGATTAATTGGAGAATTGGTGAAGGAATTGTGTGAAGAACCCAGCTTGAACAGGAGCTTGGAGACTCTAGCAAGTCTATCAAGAGAAATTGGATCGTCTTCATGCAAGGATCGAGCAAGTGTGTGTGTTGGAACCAAGAGTCACCGAAAGGAAGCTTACGACATCAAGACGATCAGGTTGTATCTTCTACTTTCGATTAATATGATACACCGACATGTCCTTTCCCCATAAATTCATTCTTACTTTATTGTGTAATTCCTTGATCATACACATAAGTTGATGATTGAATACATTTTGCTCTCTTCACTTTGGTTGGTTTGTGTTGTCTTTGGTCTTGACCTCACAAGAGCACTGGAGCGAAGCGAGAGCAACAGAGACCCTAGGAAGCGATACAGAGGTATGTCACATGTTCCTCCTTACTAGCTAATTCAATGGTCATAACTTAGGGAAAGAGTCATGTTCTATCCTGTTTTGTTCTAGATCCAGGTGGATCTAGGGAGATCTCTTAGTGTCCGCACCTACCGATTAGTCCGATAACAAAATTGGCAACTCCACTGGGGATGCAACCCATTTTTTTGTGGTTTTTGGTGTTTTTCCTTGGCCATTTTCTCTTGCCTTACCTTTCTCCATTTCTATCAATCTCTGAGTCTTCAGGACACCCTGATAGACCCTCTGGGTCCATAAGTCCCTTCAAATTTTTTTGTCTTTTTCCAAAATTTTTCCTAGTGTTAGGCCTTCTCGTACTAAACCCCACAGTGGCCTGTGAGAACACATTGAGTTTGCACTTTTCTTTTAAGTCCAGTGCGATGTTCCCGCACTCTCCTCAAAGCTTTCCTGCGAGAATGACCCATTCTCGCACTACACAACACTGATAGCCTATGAACCCTCTTTTGAAATTTTTGGATTTAAGATTTTTGCATGTTCAACTACCCAGATCAGTATAGGTGTCTAAAAGGAACTTCTTGGACCATTGGTTGATGTTTTCTTGTCTTCAAATTTTTTGCACGATCAGTCTTTGGAAATCAAAGGCTCTTCCTGTCCATCTTTTTCTCAACTCTCATCTCTTGACTTTTCTTGGCAAAGATATACTCTTTGATCCTGGAATCTGAGTACTTGTTTCGTTAAGTGTCGGTGATCGGTTTGAAAGTTGGGATTCTTTGTCTTTCTCATTTTCTCATCATTTGGAAGATTACTATTCTCATGCAATTGAAAAGACTAGTTTTGTCAGCTTGTCATGTTTGTTTCCATTGAAAGATTGGTTTGGATTTTTGTTTATTGCCTGTTCATTAGTTATTGGTTTTCCTTACTTTCACCATCATGGTGTAGATCCTTTTTGAAAAGTAAAAAACATTTTTCTTTTAAAAGCATTTTCATTTTTAAAAATATTGAAAATCAATCGTTGAAATTATTGAAAAAGAACAAATAGAGAATTGTCATATTTGCGTGATTCGTTGAGATTGCATTTTAAAGAAAATTGTGTATCGTAGTTCAAGATTGTTCCGGAAAACTTCTCTTTCCCTCCCATACATAGGATTCATCGAATGAAAATTGATATATTTCATTCCAATATATGCATTTTTGGGTCAAAGTCTCACACAACATCAGTTTCACCCTCGTTTCCTTCAGGTAACAACAACCCTTAATAACATTACGCAATTTTAAAATTTAATTAGTAACTCTTTTTTAGGCCTCTATTACACCAACAATTAGCTAGGCTAGCACTTTGGAATAGGTAGAGAGATACACTCTCCAAAGCACAAAACAAACAATAGCATCTTGTGTTAAGGAGTTTCAAATTCCATTTACAACATTTGGTCCTGGGAAGCCCTTCTCACACAAGGGTCAAACACGAGGTCACATTGATATTGACAGAGTTACTCACCCTACTTTGTTGATATCGATGTAGCGATTGCACATATTATGAGGTTCACTTGGAGGTATACCCACAATAATGAGTGGAAGCCTCTCGAGTTGATTTCGGGCTAGATACCCTGCCCTTGCGTGTGGATCGGACTGTCGACTGTCCCCCCAGGATTTATTGTTGTCGGTGGTAACCTTAGTGGCCTATCTTCTTAGGGTCTTACACAAGGTGACTGTGAAGGGGCAAGTCTTCACGGTACCTAGAATCGACGTTGGCCAAACTCACTCAGGCTCCTTGGAGGGTATACCCACGATTATGTGTGGGAGCTTACACTAGGGTGTAAGTCCATTAAGCAGGTCGTCAGCATAACTTTTCCACCCTATCCCAACCCCTTCTGTTCTCATTGTTGCGATGTTGGATTTCACCACCAACTAGTGACTTCGAAATTATAAGTTCTTGTTTGCTTGGTTTTGTTTCCTAGATTTGTTTTACTAGCGCGTGATGTTTGTTCACCCAAGTTGACCTCAGGATTCTCTTCGCCAGTTTTTTAATTCATTCACAATAGATCCTCCATGTCGTTCACGTAGAATGTAGGGTTTATATCTAGAGCGTCTGGAAGGTTCCCAACCCCTTCCTACAAGCTCACCTGAGGGCTCTCCTCAACATAGTGAAGTCCAAGACGTTACCACTCCACAACTGGAAAGAAATGACTCTCTAGAACATTTCTGAATAACCAATACTTGAGAGGACTTTCAACTTCACCCCGATTCTGAGAGACGTATTATGTGAGTGAATTCTTTCGGAGACTTAGTTGTTATGTCTTATGGATCACCGACTGGACCCTTTCCAGGACTTGCGGGCCAAAATCCATTTTGGTCTATTGGAATTTTTAGACGAGACCTTTTTGGTGCAGGATCAGGCATTGAAATCACCATCTCACCTGCGTTCCCTGAAACCTTTGACCCAGACACAGTACCTTTTACTATTGCTTGTTAATTTCCTAGTACAAATGCTCCATGATCTGACCACATATTGACCGTCCCTATAGAAATGGTCCACTACATAGATACTATGAGTATTCACACGGGGATTACAGTGGCTAGTCAAGCCCCCATCGACACACCACTCTCACCCAGTGTCACCCCGACACTTCTACCTGGATACTGTGCATTGAATGCTTCTATTCCCACTCCTACGCAAACCCCATCTAGAACTCCTGGTGGTCCCTCTTCTTTTGGGCACTCCCCTCTCAGCTTCATTCTGACACTTCCTCAACCCCCTTTTGGAGGACCTTTCTCATCCTCCACTCGCAACACTAATCCTAGTGGCACTATTCCGTCATTCACACCGAATTACCAGATTCCTGTTGGTGGAAAATTTCACCAAGGAGGTTTGACTCAACCCCCCCATGTAGGGAAAATTCCTATTGGAACACAAATCCCAATTGGAACACAACCCCCAATTAGAACACTACCCCCAATTGGAACACAACCCCTGATTGGAGGACAACCCCCGCTGACCCCACCCTATGGACAAAACATACCTCCATCGTTGGCCCAATATTGGAATCATCTGATACAACATAATCCTCAATCGACTAGGGGTCAACAGCTTCCAACTTCATCCGTTATACCCCCTAGTATAGGCCAACCATATCCAAGTACGTCCAATCCTATTTGGGGCTCGAATGCTCAAACTCACATCCCTATTCGAGGGTACAGTCCCATGAGCTACTTTCCTCCACAACAACCACCAAATCTGCCTAGGTATTCACATTATATGAAGACTGCTTATGGTCCCACTGGTTTTTCAACATGGCTTCCCCCCCAAATCCACCAATACCCGCATGTGAATAGACAGTTACCCTTCTTGGCCACTTTGGATCTCCTAGATCCATCAAGGATTTTAAATGATCCAATTCATCACTCTCCCCAATGGTCTGCCATACCAGCCAAGCTACCATCAGACATCCCTAAATTCGATGGAAAAGAGGGAGAGGACCCGAACAATCACATCATGACTTTTCACCTCTGGTGCTCATCCAACTCCTTGATGGATGACTCTATTAATTTATGTGTTTTTCAAAGGACCCTCATGGCTTATGCTGGGAAGTGGTATATCGAATTACCACAAGGTTTCTTCGCTGACTTCAACACCCTAGCTATGGCCTTCCTCACCCACTACTAGTTACCGATCCATTATGAAATAGGGACCGAGATTTTGACTTCTTTCAAACAAACCAAAGCCACTCATATATCCGATCACATTCATGAATGGCGAAGGATATGACGTCTCATCAAACTCGAACTTCCTGATCAGTTTATGGAAGAGTGGTTCACAAAATCATTTGTGAATGACATCACACGTGACATCGCCATGGGTGGAGTTGTCACAGAAGAACAGGCCATAAGTCGTGCTCAATATCTTGACCTCGTTTACTCACAAACGGGTACTCTGTACGACTTACTCCCTGATGCACCTCGTCCTTCCACTTCCGCCACTTCAACTACTCCAACTACCTCTCATGCAGTCAACGGTGTGATTGGCACTTTCCATGCCCAACCAAATTCAGCCTCAAGCACCACCCCCAAACCTGCTTCTTCTAATGTTCAAAATGCTTTGTCTCCTACCCCTCCCACCAGCAAGACTTCTGAGGTAAATGTTGTCCAATCAACCCCAGCCAATAAAAACAAATCCAGAAAGGGAAAAGGTAAGAATAAGGAGGACAAAAATACTTCTCAAGAAGAGAGAACCAAAACTCCACCTGTTGATGATAGGGATAAGCACAAACCCCGATACCCTTGTCTTATATGTGGTGATGATCACTGCACGAAGGATTTTCCACGACGCATCAAGGTTACTAAGTTCCTTCAAGGAGCCTCGAAACCACCTGCTCCAACCGTTTTGTCCCAACCCTTCCCCTCTCAACAATAGGCCCAATTGGTCATCCATGACCAACCTTCCCCTTCTACTACATCCTATGTATTGATGTGCACTGGAAATTCACAGAAGAATGACATTGCACTCACCACTCGAGCCAAAGATTATTCTCCCTCTAAAGAGAACGTTGATGATCCACCTCCTTCATTGGTACAACCCTCTCCCGCGACTCCACCTACCAATGGTCCTCTTCATCTCGAATGACCAGGCCTTGACATAGTTCTTCGACCCCCTCCGAAGGGCATCGTTCAAAAATTGGCTTTCAATCCTCATGCTCATTCTACCTAGAACTATAACATTATTGAAGATCTGGCCCAAGCACCTTCTGCAATGTCATCCCTCAAAGTCCTTCAAAGTTGTCCCACACAATAGAAGGCACTGCTGAAAGATATCACTGGAATCGACCCGACGGACACGAATTTAATAATTTTTTACTTGGAAGATCACATCCCAAGGTTACCCCCTCAAATCACATTCCAAATCCAAGTGATTGTCTCTGACAAAAACATTTTTCGAACCATTATCGACAAGGGTGCCTCAACGTGTGTCATGTCTGTTACCTGCTGGAAAGCCATTGGCTCTCCCTCTTTGACTGAATCCCAAAACACTATCAAAGCCTTCAATGGATCCATTTTTAATCCCTACGATGTCCTTCCTTCATTGGCAATCACGCTAGAAGGAAAAACGGTCCAAGTCGAAGTGGAAGTATTTGATGCTCCTCTCGATTACAATCTTCTACTTGGTCGTAGCTAGATCGATTCCATACGCACAGTTGTGTCGACTCTTTTTTGTGTTGTACATTTCCCACATCAAGGAAAGGTAGTCACCGTTGACCAATTGACCTTCTTTAACTCGAATACCCATACTGGCAATGTACCGTTCATCGCTAAAACCCCACCGAGTTACAAGAACATCGGTGTAGGCCTTCTCAAAGACTCTTCGTTAATGGGTACTTTCCCCATTCCACTGCCCGATGTTCCATGCTCGTCCGTTGCTTCAATAAACATGATCTCCACCTCGATTCATGGAACTCCTACGTCTCATGACCCGTGGATAGTACCTGACCCTAGTGATCATCTTCATTACGATGATGAAATGGTATTAAGTCCAGTCGAGTCTGCCTATCAGGCCATTCAATCGACAACCCCTTCTACCCCCTCTCTTGGTGATTTATCTCCAGATCCTTTCAGTGTCATTTTTCCCATAGACGAGATGATCATGTCTATCATGGAAGACACCCCTTGGGACGATGGACATCACCATTCCATCCTCTTCCTGGAGAAACATACCCTCGAGAACTACCAATGAATTTTGAACCCGTCGACCGTTGTCGTCATTTCAACCGTTCCCAAGTCCACACATGATGTGTTTTTTGAAGGGAACTTAAGCAATATCTCACCCACTATTCCCCTCAACATATCCATCAAACCTGGAATGGTCGAAAATGTGCATATTGGAGCTTCGTGTTCCCTTGACGAAATCGTCACCTACACGACACTTTTCAAAGAGTTTCGTGACATATTCACCTAGAGCTATGAAGAAATGCCAGGTATCGACCCCGACATTGTGATACATGAGATCAAGACATACCCCGATGCTAAACCCGTCTGGAAACGCCTTCGTCTAGTTCACCCACGTAAAGTGACTGCTATCAAGCTTGAAGTCGAGAAAATTCTAAAAGTCGTCTTTATTTACCTGGTGGCCCTCACTGCCTAGGTTTCCAATCTTGTCTCGATCGATAAGAAACAAGGCACAATCCGCATATGTGTTGATTATAGGGATATCAACAAAGCTTGTCCTAAGGACAACTTTCCTACCCCCTTCGTTGATTAGATTGTCGACGATTGCGCTGGAAGAGAAATCTTCTCTTTGATGGATGGTTTCTCCGGATATAATCAAATCAATATTGTTCTCGAGGATCAACATAATACGGATTTTATTTGTCCTTGGGGCACTTTCGCCTATCGAAAACTTCCTTTCGGTCTCAAGAACACTGGCGCAACTTTTCAATGTGTTATGTCTTATGCCTTCCATGATATCAAGCACATTGTGCAACCATATCTTGACGACTTACCCGCTCATTCTATGCACCGAGTCGATCATCCAATCCACCTCCGAGCCATTTTCATCCGCTGTCAGTTTTACCATATATGCTTGAATCCTCACAAGTGTGTTTTCTGCGTGGAATTTGGCTGACTTCTAGGCTTTATTGTTTTGCATCAAGGGATTAGGGTAGATCCCTTAAAGGTCGAGGTGATTCTTAATCTCCCTCCTCCTTCTACACTTTTCCAGTTACAAAGTTTGCAAGGGAAAGAAAACTTTCTTCGTCATTTCATCTCGAACTACGCCGAGATAACTCATGAATTTACCCGGCTACTCAAAAAGGGGTCCGAGTTCGTATGGGATACCATCGCAAACAAAGACTTCGAAGCTTTGAAACTGTCCCTGACATGTGCTCTGCTTCTCTTTCCCCCTGATTACAGTCATGATTATTTCCTCTACCTCACAGCCTTGGATTACACCATTGGTATGGTTCTCGTCCAAGAGGATGATTCTCACGACGAGAAAGTTATCTATTACTTGATTTGAAGTCTAATGCATACTGAAACCAAGTATTTACATGTCGCAAAACTGGCCTTGGAAGTCATCCAAGCAGTTCAACGCTTCTGGCACTATATCCTCTCTCGCAAGACTACAGTGGTTTCTAACTGCAACCCTATGCAACACATTCTCACACGTCAATTGCTAGGGGGAAAATACTCCAAATGGATCGTGATACTCCTGGAGTTTGACTTGGAATTCGAACGAGCCAAGTCCAAGAAATCCTTAGTGTTTTCCGAGTTGATATGCGACTTTCCCTACTCTGAAACGGAAAATGTAGCAGCCAATTCATTACCTGATGAATCCATTTTCCTCATTAGTTCCGATGATCTTTGGTATGGCAATATCATTATATATCTCCAAACCCAAAATTTTCCACCTAATTTGTCTAGTACTGACCGACGTCGAATATGCTACCAAGCCCGTTAATATAATATCCTCGGGGATACTCTTTTTCGTCGTGGGATTGACTCAGTTTTTCGACGTTGCCTCACGTTTGACAAAGCCGAGAAATCCTTAAATGAATTCCATTCTGGAGCTTATGGTGGTCATATGTTTGGGTATGCTACTTCCCAAAAGATATTATGAGCAGGGTATTTTTGGCCTTCTTTATTTAACGATTGCATAATCGCCATCCAAAAATGCCACGCTTGCCAAACATATAATCACAAGATATGGTCACACCCCGCTCCTCTTCACCCTGTGGTCTTCGTTGGTCCCTTTGTGAAATGGGGCATCGATTTCATGACATGTCACCCCCACTTGGCTGGGGGGCATGGATACATTATCGTAGTCGTAGATTATTTTACGAAATGGGCCAAGGCGATGTCGACATTTGACAATACTGGAAAGACCACAACATTATTCATTTTCAATCACATCATAGCTCGTTTTGGTGTTCCTCGGGCTATCGTCACTAATCACGGTAGCCACTTTAGAAACTTCATGATGTATGAACTCACTAAAAATTTGGGTCTTCACCATGAAAACTCAACGCCCTATTACCCACAAGCCAACGGCCAAGTCGAAGAAATTAACAAAGTTCTCATAACCATGCTCCAATGACTGATAGGGATTCACAAAACAAGTTGGCACACAATGTTGTTTTTGGCATTGTGGGATTACTGGACATCCGTCAAGTCCGTTACTGGGTTTACACCTTTCCGGTTAGTCTATGGTTTGGAAGCCATTCTCCAAATCGAATGCGAGATACCCTCTTTAAAACTAGTTGTTGAATTCCTACCAAACACTTCTGCAGAGGAAGAACGTCTATTGTATCTGATGCGATTACACGAAACTTGATGCAATGATACCCTATTCATAGAAGCTCATAAGAAACATGTCAAGGCCCAATACGACAAACATGTCAAGCCTTGCGTTTTCTCCGAAGGAGATCTGGTTCTCCTCTACGAACAAGATCGAGATATGCTAGGAGCTGGAAAATTCGAAGCCATGTGGCGAGGTCCTTATATCGTTAGGCGAGTTTTGGAAAAAGGGGCTTACAAGTTAGTAGATTATGATGGTATCCATTTGAGTGAACCCAAAAATGGGTTGTACTTGAAGAAGTACTATGCATAAGATCACCTGTGCACGAGTACCTGCATTTTTATTGTATCATACTTCTTGTGTGTTACTGTAGTTTTCTTTTGTCATTATCTGGTCTCTACCCTTATGTGACGTTGTGTTTGATTTCCAGATGTTGGAGTCTTCACTACCCCACATTGGCTTCGCTGATGGCGCTAGCCGTATTACTCAGAAACTTTCTTCCGCTGCATGGGCAATTTACGCCCCTACAAATGAAATTGTCTTTTTACGAGGTGTGTGCCTCGGCCATGCGACCAACAATATTGCAGAGTATAGCATCATTATCGAATTATTGATTTATGATATCTCGCTCGGTATCCATCACTTGGTTGTGCGACTCGATTCGCAGCTCGTAGTACTGCAGTTAAGTAATGTCTATGTTATTCGAAGTCCTACTTTGTTATGGGTGTATTTGCGAATTCGCCTCTTGGAACGTTATTTTGATTATATTGAATATCGACATATTCCTAGATGTCTAAATACATTAAATGATGCATTAGCTAACTATGTATTAGACAGACATTTGGGCCATTTATAAATCAATCACATCAATTTTCACACAACACAAGATAAACTGGTAGAAGCTGTATGTATATATAACGATCAAAAACAGTTTTTTACAAAACGTTCTGTCCGAGGACCAAAATTTCAAAATTTGAAGCTCATAGCTTCTACAAAGTGACTTCATGGATGACATTCACAGTAACACATGACTTCTCGGGAAACCCTATGAAGCAGTCGGCCAATGGACTTTGACACTCCTACTCTATGACGTTGATAACATCGTGGAACCTCTCCAAGGGGCATGTATGGAATGTCTGTTGTCAAACCCTCTAGGTTTTGTTCCACCACTTCATAATCTTCGGCGTCCCATCCTGGCACTGGAGCCACCTATCCTCTTCACTGAATAGGAGAAGTACCAGGTGGTTTGTAAGGTCCCACGTCTGTGTCATCAAAAAAGAATTTTGTAATTAGACCTTGGACGAACATAAAAACATTTACATATGATAAAATTCAGAAAAGCATTTAAAAAGAAAAAAATGTGTACTTCTTTCCAAGATCCCCCCACTAAGCTCCCTCAGGAAGGGCCAAGTCTGGATCTCCTCAGAAGTCCAACCCGACATAGGCATAATCATCGACCATCAGCATTTGTGGTTGCAACTAGTCGAAGAAGGCATCATTGTATTTGATAATTGGTCCAGCTACGTGCCAGGCCATGAGCTGACACCACCTCAGCATTCTTGGATCCGTTGGAGTTGGTAAACCCCACTCAACCTGCAACCTTAGCAAGGGAACCCTCTCAATAAATAAGGACACCAACAATGACCTGTACCCGAATTGCTTCAGATTGCCTTGCCTGCATTTGGTCAACTACCTCTTCACGCTACGAAGGACTGCGTTTGCCCATTTAAAACCTGAGGCTTAGTACACTCTATGGCATACTAAAAGTAGCTCTGGAGAGCCATGTGAGGAGCAACGCTCCTAGCCATATGAGCAATGGTGAACAAAATAGTATGAAGGGACAAATCCCGCACCCCCCAAATGGCTACCTTTCCTTTGCTCCTTTCCACCTTTGGAACACAGTGAAAATGACAGTATTCACTCATGGGAAGCCCACCACCTCTACTACCAGTTAGGCTCGCATGGTACCCACGCCATGACACTCTTGTCAAGAAGTAAATTTCCTCGATATCCAAGGACAATGTGTGGACCCCTATGTGGAATACTTGTTGGTTTGGGTCCCACATATGCATAAGGTACTCCAATAACCTGACTTGGGCCCTCATACCTGGGATATGAAATAATTTCAGGAGACCACAGTCTCGCAAAGTGGAAAAAGTGCCTAGTTTATTCCCAGAAATAACATCATCTTCTTCATGCTCTCTTTCATGCCATTCTAGAACCATGGTGATAGCCAAATACTTGCATAAGAAACATAAGAAGAAGGTCAGCAACTCTATTCAACACTTGGTATCTTTTTCATTGAAAAAACTTCACAAAAAAATTCCACTTTGCGGTTCTTGCAAGTTCCCTTTAGGCACAGTGTGAGGTTCTCGCAGGTGCCTTTGGGGCCACCTGTGAGAATGAGGCATTCTCACAGGTCTCGTGTAGCTGGCCTGCGAGAATGGCTGAGCGCAACTTTAACCCCTAAAACAAACTCAAAAACATGATTTTTACCAATGAAAATGAAAAACTGAAGCATGAAAAGATAGAGGACAAGGAGCTTACCTCACTACTGGACACAGTTCATCAAATGGATGCTCATACCTCCCGCAATCGAACACCGAAATTCAAGGGCAAAAGTGGGGTTTTGGACTAAAATATTGGCAAAGTTACAATGACCATGGTAAAAACAACTTTTACCCACTTATATTTACTTTTACCATTAGTTATTGGTTTTTGTAATTGTTTTATTTATTAAACCTAATGCCTAATACCCTTATGAGTGCGAATTTTGCAGACATAATGACCTCGACATTCATGCACAGGAATACGAATATTTTTTCTCTTCTTCATCGCATGTTTTGATTGTTTTTCATGGTTTTTGCACAAAACCTCGAGCTTGGTGTTTGTCCATTCTCATGCTCGAAAATACATGAGAACGTGATCAAGCACACTTTTATCACTTTTTCGGGCTCAACAAGGTTATACGAAAAAGGAACCCCCCTGGAGTCCTCTTTAAGCTCTTTTCAGACTCCCTAAACATGAAAAGATTTCCGAGCGACCTTGCTATTTTCACGCTCGTTAAAGTATTTGAAGAAAGCATCTGTTGGGTGATAATTTATCTCTTCTTCAGTCTCATCAGACTATTTTATGAAAAAGGAACTTAGAGAGTTCTCTTTTAATTTTTTTTCCAGACTCTATAATCATGAAAACCTTCGAGTTTTCTATCTTTGGACTCGTTAAACAAACATCGACAGACCCATAATGGGACCGAACCACTCCTTCTTAGGGTTCGTTAAACATACTACGAAGGACTCATCCGAAGGATGAGATTACATCAACAAGAATATGTTATCCTCATCAATCTTGCATAAAAACAAAGAGGTACTCGCCAGAAATGGTGGGGGAAAATTTGGGAAAGGGATGTGTTTTCGTATTTATGGCAGTAAGTGTCGCTCTTGAACTTGACACCACCTATTCATTATTTGAATCTGGTTTGGGATATCCATTTGTCTATTATTCGATTTGCTACAAGGTCATACCCTGTGTTGTCTCTGATTCAATGCTACCAAATCATTGGTCGTGTCATTCATATGTTCAAGAGAAGTCCATCTGAAACCTCTATTGAGTCAGCCATCTGCAGTTGTCCATTCTCTCTGTGTCGGCCTTCCCTGTGTCCAGTCCAACTTACACCATACTCTATTTCATCTTCAAAATCTGTTACTCATTTCATGTCATTGATGGGGGATACATCAAGGCCCTCCTGTGATGAGTTTTGTTCCGTTGACTCCATCTCATTATCCGAAAACAAGACCTAGAAATTCTTTGGTACCTTGGAACTTGCATGCCTCAATGGAAGGTTTCCTCTCTTTCGGCAGTGGGTTTACATCATTGACCCCTGATCAAAAGATTTCGTCAGATGTTCGACCTCAACTCATTCATTCACATTCAGTGGATTGTACTAGTTTACCTTAGGAATCATAGACATTAATGGTGATTTCCCTTGCACTTGTTAACGGTTTCATCAATGACCGGTAATCAAGTGGTTTCTACCATGTTCGACTTCAACACATGTAATCACATGGTTAGATTCATAATTTTGGGTGATGGGATTGAAGACCCTGGATCTCATCTCTTTTGTCCAGGTTGCGATGGAATATGTATAATTTGCTGACACATAGATCCACTTTGTATGTCTCGTGGCTATGTTGTCTCAATTTGAATTTTCTTGCATAGATCCACAGTGTATTTCTGGTGGCTATGCGATATTTTGACGACATGGATCCACAGTGTATGATTGGTGGCCATGACCTATTCTTATAATTTCATCAGTCCATGATCTGAGTATGGGAATGCCTACCTCAGAGCTAGTATGATATTCTGTATATGATTGGTTGTTCGCAGGTTTTTGATTAGGTGCGCTCCTAGTTTCCGACACACACATGCAGTTTACAAAGTATTTCGGCTGTCACTGATTCTGGCCTCATAATTTGGGGGGCATTCTATTACCCATGATTTTTTTCATCTATATGGTGTATTAACAATGGTATACTCAAGCTCCCAACAAGAACTTTCTCCTGAGAAAAGTGGCATTCATCTCCTTCCAAAAAACATGTTTTTAAAGAGAGTTTGCAAGCTGCTTATAGCCTAGGGTGCAAGAATGACCCATTCTCACAGGCTACCTTCATCTAGGGTGAAAACTTCTTGCACTGTGCTCTATATATAGAGTGCGAACTTGTTCTCAAGCTTGGAAAAAGGGAGAAGTCTCGAGGGTTCTAGAAGGGAATCTTCTAGAGAATGGGTTGGCATTCGAATGGTTATCATTTTACTGGTTTCCCTGATTTGGTGGGATCATTATCATCTATGTAACCATATCATCCTCTCCTATATATTGATAGGATTCTCATGGAAAAGGTTAAGCAAGATTAATTGGAGAATTGATGAAGGAATTGTGTGAAGAACTCAGCTTGAACAGGAGCTTGGAGACTCTAGCAAGTCTATCAAGAGGAATTGGATATTCTTCATGAAAGGATCGAGAAAGTGTGTGTGTTGGAACCAAGAGTCACTGAAAGGAAGCTTGTGACATTAAGGCGATCAGGTTGTATCTTCTACTTTCAATTAATATGATACAGAGGCATGTACTTTTCCCATAAAGTCATTCTTACTTTATTGTGTAATTCCTTGATCATACACATAAGTTGATGATTGAATACATTTTTCTATCTTCACTTTGGTTGGTTTGTGTTGTCTTTGGTCTTGACCTCACGAGAGCACCGGAGCGAAGTGGGAGCAACAGAGACCCTAGGAAGAGATATAGAGGTATGTCACTGGTTCCTTCTTCCTAGCTAATTCAATGGTCATAACTTAGGGAAAGAGTCATGTCTTGTCCTGTTTTGTTCTAGATCCAGGTGGATCTAGGGAGATATGTTAGTGTCTACACCTATCGATTAGTCCGATAACATTAGTCCAGGGGGATAATTGCTGATAAATTCCTTTCAGCATTTCAGCATTTCGGAGTTCGAGAGTTTGAGAAGACAGAGTTTCTCGACATCAGGAGACAGAAAGTCTCGGGACACAAAATTCATGATCGTATACAAAAGACCATGAAGGAAGAAGAAGGACCTGTGGATCAAAATTTTGAGATTCCAGAGGAGGAATCGAAAGAGCCGCTTCAGCTCAAGAGAGTTAAAGAACGATCCTTAGACTGGGAGGTCAGGCGTAGGACCTGTCGAGGCAGGGTCACCAGGTTTGTGCATCATCAGTTTTGTATCATAGCTTGAATCTTTTCTGTAGATTTCAGGCAAGGGAAGTGAAGAGAAGGCAAAGGAAGATAGAGTGTTGGAGACTCTGTGATTATTGTTTGCAGGTAGGCAACAATCAAGGAGACAGTCAAGAGGATTGTAGGAGAAGATGAAAAACTCAAGGGTGCAAAGTGACAACAGAAAATTTTTCAGGAGGGCAGATAGACAGCAAGATGGCTACTGAAGGCCGTAGATATGCTGGAAGGAAATACCCAGAACTAATGAGAAAAGCATAAATAGATGAAGAGCTCGTTGATATAAGGGAAGAAATGGAAAGTCTTTCATTGTGGATGCAGTAGAATGCCAAGTCGTGATGGGTATATGAATGGCCCATGAGGAAGGCAAAAGAAAAATGGCCAGTCAAGGAGTTGATGGCTAGACAACAGCGTAGGCTATTAAGAGGATGGTTGAGGCATGTTGAAAACCTCGACAAACTTGAGGAGATGGTTCAGGTATGTGAACCAGAGACTGGAAGAAACCTCGGTAGTGAGGATGAATTGGGATCAGTTGAAGATCTCAAGGACTGTCAAGAAGACAGCCAGGAAATTCCCAATTGCCAGAAGGGCAAGGAGTTGAGTTCATTGTGGGATCTCACAAACTTTCATGAGGACATCCAGGGAATTTCACATTTCCAAGAGGGTAATGAAACGAGGTCATTGCGGGATCTCATAGACTGTCAGGAGGGTAGCAGGAAAATCTGAATTTGCCAGGTGGGCATGGGAACAGAAATGAGGCTATCTGAAGGTCTCATGAACTCAGAGGTGAGTTTAGATCATCACAAGGAGATGACAGAGCAGGTGAGCTCAGAGGTGGATTTGAATCAGCTAGAGCAGCTGACAGAGAAAGAAGATCGGAGAAATATTTTGATGATTGGGGGAATTGAAATATTCCTACCACTTAGCCCAAACGAGGCCAAAGTCTATGTTGTAGATGAAGAAACAACAAGAAGAGAAAGATAGCCAGTTGTTACTGTCAGGGAAGAAGAATTGGAGTAGACATTAGAAGCTTCCTAAGTAGAAGAAGAATATGAGCATTCTGAGGAGTGGCCCAATATTTTCATCCAGGAAGCTAAAAGGATTGCAACGTTGAAGCTTGCAGAAGTTGAAGAAGAAGAGGTAGACAATATGAGATTTGTTGATCTGTGTGAATAGATTGAAGCCCTGGAGAGAAGGGTGATAGTGTAGGGTATTCACATTCAACAGATGAGGTTGGGAACTGATGAAGAGGATGGCATGGGAGATCATTGTGATCTGTCCATCTACAGAAAATTTTTGCAGCAGAGGAGACTGCAAGAACAGGGCCAACCACTGGAGAAGCTGGATGAAGTGATCGAGAAGATCATAAAGCTGATGTTAGAGTCAACAGAGATTTCCAGCAAGGAGGAGTTGGGAAGAGAAGAAGCAGCAGCAGTGGAAGGGAGATGGATTAGATGAACAACTCCAGAAATTTGTTTGGGATCTAGGAGGATTTACACCGCTGAGATGGGAATCTCATGAGCAGGAGCTCATGGATTTTGTAGCTGAGGATTATGATGCAGGAGCATCTCTCCACGTCATCCAGCCAGCCATCCAACCCATGTCAGTGCACGCATTCAATGGAGAGAGGTGCAACTCTCGTTTCAAAATTTCAAATTTGAATGTAATTAATGTTGTAGCTTGTTGAGCCATGGAGCCGTGCCTTTGCGCAGGAATTAGAGTAGATAGCCTTTAATGTTTGTAAGGTTGATATCTAGATCCGATTCTGGACTAGACAGCCCATTCAATGTAATTGAATAGGGTAGGTGAGTTTGGAGGGAAGAGCTCAAATAGCCCCCTCATGTAAAAGAGAGAGAGAGAGAGTAGTATGCAAAGAGAGTTGAGAAGGAGCCGAGACTCTATTGAAGTTCGATCTCAAGAACACCTTTGTAAAGGGACATTTTTATTAATACAAACCAGAGAAGTTTTTCCTACATATTGTCTATGTTTAATGAATGTCTATGTGTGTTCTTTATATGTTGTAGATGCATGTTGTAGGTATGCATTTGTAGGGGTTGTTTGATTTTAGGGTCAGAGGTCTTTGAGGCTTCACACCAGGAGGGTGTGACAGAACACTGCGGGTTCTAATAGCCATGCACAGAGAGTGCATTTTTGAATTCTGGGGACTTAGACAAAGGCGTGCCAGGAGGGCACAATAGCTGAAATCATTGGCTCAAAGGAAGACCTCAAGGTTGTTGAATACCTTGGAGGTAAGGCTGTGTATGAGAGACATAATTGTAGACAGAATATCTGAGGATTTTTGTCAAGCTCTTCCAAGTGGGCATTGAGCAAGTGCAAGAGTGCACAGAAGAACTATGTTGTGAGTTTGAAAGAAGATAGGATCTCTTTGAGTTCTGTAAGGCTCTGCTAGGAGGGAATTGAGCATAGGTGTAGAGTGTTGAGGAAGAACTCTGTTGTGAGTTTAGACATAAGTAAAAATCATTGAGGATTCTAGACACTCTGCCAGGAGGGCATTGAGTAGGTGCCAGAGAGCTCAGGGAGAGAACTCTTTGAGTTTTGTAATTTGAAGAAGAATCCAGAGAAGGATCTTCACAGGGTTACTGAACACCCTGCAGACTTAGCAAGAGGTTGCTTGAGCGAAGAATTGCTAGTAGGGCATCCGATTCTCCATTTGAAGGAAAAGGTAAAAGGACCGAGTTCCTTAAGATATCTGAGTAACAGGAAAGCTCAGAAGAGATAGCACTTTGCGTGCAAAGACTCTGCGAGGAGTGCAGAAGTCGAGGGATCCTTTGAGGATTCGAAAGGAGGAGCTCAGGAGGAGTAGCATTTTTATGCGCATAGGCGAGGGACTCAAAGTTGAAGAGCTCACAGAAGCAAGGCAAAGGTTGAGGCCTTTAGCTTTTGGAAATTCTTCCAAGTACCAGGAAGAAAGTGCAGAAGCTCAGGAGGAGCATAACTATCGTCGAATCAGCCGCTAGATTCTGGAGCATTGGATTTCTCACGTCCAAGAGGCAGCATAAGATTAAATTTTGGGATATCGGGAGTCCCGTTGATGAGATATTAGGCTCTCGCATTGATAAATCCTGAAAGGATCTGAGCCGTCAAATCAAGAGGGGATTAGAGTTGTTGATCTGCTCAGAAGAGGGGGACCAGGATTTGGGATTTTGACATTTTGAAATTCATAACTTCAGGAGTTCTGAGGACAAGGCATCCATGCATTTCGGCATTTGAAACCCCGAAATAGTGAAAGAAGAAGACCCGGGAAGAATAGCACATCGACTTTTTGGGAATCGACATTTTGGGAGTCGAGAGGACAAGGGGTCAGACTTTTGTGTGGATAAGTCCCAAAGGACATAGGACTACAGTCTTATGAGGAGTGGTCACATGGACCAAGGCTTAGCCCAGGGGGATAATTTCTGATAAATCCATTTTGGCATTTCGCCATTTCGGAGTTCAGGAGTTCGAGAAGACAACGGTTCTTGACATCGGGAGACAGAAAGTCCCGGGTCCCAAAATTCATGATCGTATACAGAAGACCGTGAGGGAAGACGAAGGACCTGTGGATCGAAGTTTTGAGATTCCAGAGGAGGAATCGAAAGAGCCGCTTTGGCTCAAGAGAGTTAAAGAACGATCCTTAGACCAGGAGGTCAGGCACAGAACCTGTCGAGGCAGGGTCACCGGGTTCATGTGTCATCAGGAAATTACTAATTTGTGAATAAGTTTTTCATACAAAGTCCAAATTGAGCAATTCAAATTGTGTATTAAATCAAACTTGAGTAAATTTATCCCTTATAAATAGTTTTTGAAGATGTGGTGATTTTATATGCTAGATCTACTCATGAAAAATCAAGATGTAGACTTGCCATGATGCAGATTGTATGACCAAAAATCAATAATTTGGTCATAACATTTTTTCTGATATCTAAATGAAGTGATTCAAATTGGGTTGGAAACCATATTCCAAGGGATATCTCCCTTGGAAATAGGTTTTAAAAATTCTCCCTTTTTTCCCCTCAAATCTTGGTTATCCCGACTTTGTTTCTAAGAGGTTTTTGAAGTCAAATTCCAACAAAAATATAAAATGACCGTTGTTTTTTAAATGTGATTTAAGTATGTGAGATTATTGATGAGTGTATTTATGTTTATGTAATAATTTAATTCCCTAAAAATATCCAGTACTCATATCTAGATCTTAAATATGGCCTTTAGATATTAAATAATGGATTTGTAGCAATTTACATCATTTCTTCATTATGTTAAATGCCATTGATGTGCAAGTTTTCGAAAAGGAATATTCAACCAAATTTTGATGGCAATACAATTTCATAATGTAAGCATGTTTATCAAAAAAAAATTGTAAGCATCAGTGAGGAAAGCTTTCATGCAAAACCAAATAAATCACTAAAATATGAGTTGTAGGATAAGAAATTGAAATTGAAATTCATGCCATTCCATTACTTACCTTGAAGTGTTTGATTGTCCTTTAGTGAATGTTTTATCTTTCCCTTTAGCTCCTGAAACGCTGCTTGTTTTTTCTCCTTTAGATGCATTCATTCTCTCTTACATCTTCCTACCAATAGGTTAGTAAATAGAGTGATTCTTACTGCACCACAAGTTAAAATGATTGGGGTAGTTGGAACTTCTCTTCTTGCTATTTTAATAATTCTACCCTTATCCTCTAAACTCATTCATGCAATCCTAACATTCTTTTGAAAAAAAAGTTACTTCTTATCTTTATTATCCCTTAATCTACACATATGGTACAAAAATGATGAGGACTCATAGAAACTCACTAAAGTGAATGTGCAGGTTCTTACCTTTTATCTTACCTCTTCCACTCCTCCAAGTATGAAATATTGGTACCATAGAAAACATTAAAAATAAAAATAACTAGAAATCAAAACTATGAATTTCTAGGACTAACTCCTTTAGAACTTCATTGGTAATGGTGCCAAAAATTTCAATCAATTTATATGTCTAGATCCTATTACATTTTATTATAGATTCAAAGTATGTAAACTTGCAAACTGAAGTAATTGTATGTGTAGAATAAATCCCTCCCTATTACTTTAAAATCTAAAAACTTCAAATGAAGTACAAAATTAATCCTCTTAAGGTTGGTTACTCTCAAATCAGTAATAATTGGGACCAGTAATTTTTAAAACACATGCCACAACATCACTCTGCAATCAATGATTATTGTTGTGATAGGTACTCCGTTCCTAGTCTTCTGATTTGATTATTGGGAGTTTGTGCTAAAAAATGAATAGATATTATTTAATAATAAAATAATGCTAGGATTTAAAACAAATTCAAAACCATTTGTAGATTCATCCCTCCTAAGACTTGGTTTCTTTTGAATTGATAATCACTATGATTGGAAATTGTAGAAACACAAGTGACAACAATACTCTATAATATAGGATTAATTGCTACATAGATATTCCATTCCTAATCACATGATTTGATTCTTTAGAGTGCATGCTCAGAGGATATTATATATTATGCAACTCGAAATAAACACTCCACACTTTTTGGAAAATAAATACTTGAATTAAATCATACTTTCATAAATTAAATAAAGGAAACTAAAAAAGAAATCTATACTAAGTAGCGCTCTCTTCTCCTATCGCGGGACCTAAATGTTGTCATAGAACACGTACTAATGTTAGTTTAAAACATAAATAAATTAATCCAATTAAACTTTACATGAATCATAAAACTACAATCTACAATGAAACACGAACTTATGAAATCGTAATTTATTCCATCATTATTTCAACGTCGCTTTAAGAGTCCCCTTTGAATGAAGAAAGCACTCTTATTTATACATGAAATTTATTTGAAAATGAAATGACAAATAATAAATTCAGATCCACTAAAATATCCTAGATCCATAAGTTTCTCATGTGGTTACAACCATTTTCTAAAAAATAGCAACCACAAATTAGCTCATAATATCTTCAAGATATTCACAACCAATCTCATTAAAAACTCCAAGATTTTTTCCATATCCAATAGATTTGAATGATAATTCCAAATCCATATTTAAATCTTCAATGGTTGAACTGGAAATTCGAATTTGGATGTATGGATTTGGAGAAAGTGGTAAAAACTGCATTATTACGAGAATCTATTTCCTATAATTATCGGAATGGTAGATGATAAAATGATGATCTCTCTCAAACTATGATCCGAGTTGTTGTGATATTTTGTGGCAATGTTCATTTTGAATTGATTATTCTCCACACCAAAAATCATATAAACTCCATTCATGGATCTTCAAATATGGCTCAATTAAGATTGTCTATTTCCTGTAATAACCAACAAAATAACCCAATTTGAAATATGAGTGAAAATATGTTATTTTTCCAATATTTAATCATAAATTCACTAAAAATACTAAAATAAATGCATTGGAAAATATTGAGTCTAATCCCACATATAAACATAAAAATGGAGTAAAACAAGGTTACATGAAAGTGAAAAAGTATAAAAGTCAAAGGAAAAGTATGTGAAAATATGATCATTTTCATGACTCAATAATTTTTTCAAAAGAGTTTAGGTTATTCCCTTTGGGAATCAAAGTTATAAAGGTGGTGTTCAAGGCTCCTATCATTTTTCTAGTGATTCTAGTGTCCTCCACCACTCTTCTTAGATCATATTCTATGAATTCATAGCATCCCAAAAACAATACCATGAGGAGGCCATCTAGTCCTATACTTTTATTCCTTTGGAAGCTTTGTAAAGTTTGTAGCAGTTCCTCTTTCCCCACTTTTTCATTAATTCCTGGTTGTCCTTCTGATCGAAAAAATTAGGGAATGAGTTGGATATCATGATAAATTCAATGATACTAGCCCATGATTCCTCCCTAAAATTACTTGAGAAGTATTTGACTCCTTCTACAATGTCCTTAAAATTTGTTTCCCAAGTATCGCTTCCTTTGTCATTTTTCCAAAAAAAGTTAATATTTTTCCTTTTGTTTGTGTATCTATGAAAGAAATTGGTATTTTCATTTCCTTCTTGAATCCAAATTGCTCTACTCTTGATCCTCCATTCTTTCTCCTTTTCCTATAACAAGTTTATCTTTCTTTCTTCCAAAATTGGTGCCTCCATAATTTGGGCCTCATTCAAATACCCAAAACCTTAACTATTATATATTGTCTCTAAAACTTCTTATAGTTATTTGAGGATATTGTCATATTTATAATTTTCATCCTTATACCATTGGGATGCTACCTTATTTTCCTCTCTTACAATTTTTTGGAATTGTATCAAAATTTATTCCCTTAAGGTTGAATCATAGGATTTCCAACAAGATATTATCTTGTTCACAAAGTCCATCTTCATCAATTATTTATTTAATTTGAAGGGGCTAGCTTAATTTTCCTATGCAATGACTATTTCTAGTATTACTAGATAGTGGTAAGAGTCTTCTCCTAAGGTGACCCACTATTTTACCTGAGTAATTTTATTTGGAAATCCTTTAGAGATTATAAAATGGTGAAGCCTCTTTGTCATTCTATCATCCCCAATTCTTTTTCTTCTCCATCTAGGGGACAATTTTAGTAGTTCAATGTATGATAGCCCACTTCTTCTAGTTTTCTCAAGAATCATATTGATATGCAATCTATGTGGGCTACAAATCCCCATATTTTAGAGGCTCCTAAAGTGAAATTTAGGTATCCCCTATTACCACAAGGTTATTTTGGATGCATTCTAATTTTAAAAAATTGTCCTAGTACTCCACCCTATCTAAGTATGGCCTATATACATTCAGAATGGAGGGTTATTTTCCCATATACATGGAGAAGAGGGAGACCCCTAATCCTAAAGGAAAATCATAGGAATTTATTAGGGTGAAATATCACCTTTTTCCTTTTAGTAATATTCCCACTAGATCTCCTAATAGAATCAATAACATGAAATACCAACCACCCAAAAATTTAGAAAGTCCTTCAATTGTTTTCTCTCCTTCAATCATTATTTCTTGAAGCAAGATAATAGATGGTTTTGAGGACTCTATTAACCTCTTTATGGCCAAATTCTTAGAGGGGTTGTCTGATCCAAATTATTTTCGCAATGAAATGAAAGAAGGGATATTACAATGAAATACACATAAATAGTGCTAGAAACAGATAATACAACAATACATGATTTCTATTAATGAAAGAAATGTACAAAGACTGTAAAAATACAAAGTGAAAGACTCGCTAGAATGGTGGAATATTTATCTTTGAGAAGAGATGTGACAACTATGGTCATTCACAAGAAGATAAGTAAAATGAGGCACTGGAGGCCTTTTTATAATAAACATGAATGCCAAAAACCTATAGATACAGAAACCTAACCCTAGGAGATGAAGTGCCAAACGTTAGGTAGGCCCCATTAGGGTAAGTTAGTACATCAACTTCCCGGGGTCGTAACTTTTACATACGATCTTCGTTTTAGGCATGTGATAGCTCGTTGGAAAGGTATTTTCGAGAAATAAACATTATTTCATCAAACTCTAACTTTGTCTACAATTTGACTATGGAAAGACAAGAAACAACTTTTTAGGGCCCCAAAATGGCCCTGTAAGTACAGAAAGATGTACTAAAATGAAAAATTCCAAAATAAGCCAGTTGGAATAGGTGGGAAGCCACTATTATCCACCTGGATGTTGTGTAGGGATTCAGGATAGCCCTAGAAGTGAAAAACCCACAATTACAAAGAAATTTCCCCATTATAGAGAAATGTGTTAAGATGAAAACTGTCAAGATGAGCCAGTTGGAATTTGGAATAGGTGGGTGGCCACCAATAGATCTGGGCCGTCAGATCAAGACCAAAACATGAGGAGGAGAATTGTGGAAAATATTATATCTCAATCATTGGATCTACGTGAAGGAAAGTGTGAGTCGTAGATCTCGTGGAAGTTTGGAGATTTGACACTCTCGAAGAAACGGTTTCTTATGTTGCTAGAAAGAAAATCTTTCGAAGTCCCGAACTCCAGAGTAAATACTGACTATTGGTCGTTGGGGACACATGTCAACAGATTTAGCAAGTGTCCAAAATTATGAATTTGGAACATGTGGGTGGCCACCAATAGATCTGTACCATTGGATCAAGCCCAAAATAGGAGGAGCATTGTGGAAAAGATTAGATCCCAACCATTGGATATAAACTGAAAACTGTCAAGATGAGCGAGTTGGAATTTGGAACAGGTGGGTGCCCACCAATATTCACCTTTATCATTCCTCCCCCCTTAAGAAGAAATGGTTTCCATTATGTTGAGTTCCTAGGGAAGAGGGGAAATCATTTGTTGAATCTGAATCTTCGTGAGCTACGTGCCTTGCTAGAGAAGTTTCGCTGCTTGATCTGTGGAAGGATTTCATGAACCTGTTGTTGGTGGGGTTGAATATGTTCCACCAACCTATTTTTTCTTGTCTTGACGGGGCATTGCGTAGGAACTATCATAGGTGAATAAACAATATCTTATTTCTCTTATTCAATCTACTTCTGTTGGATATAAGGTGTTGAGGCTACAATGGTTGTAGTGGCCTTCTGTGCATCCTTTGAATAGACTGTGAAGAGATTAGCTTGTGGAATTTTTTTGGTGGAACAATAGTCGAAACTACCTCTAGTATCCTATAGAGATGAACCCCCGGAGTAATAATGACACTGCGGGTCAAGACTCATAAATAACATGATGTTTCCACATATATGGTTATCCCAAAACAACATCATAGACATAAAGAGGGGAAACATCACACACTACATCATCCTTGAAGGTTTGGATTCCATAAGACAGGAGACACTGCTAGATAACATAGATATCTCGTCCCTAGTGAAGCCACCAGATGTTGTATGGTTGCGGATGTGGTGTTTTCGACAACCCAAACTATTTAATGACCTCATTTGATATGAGGTTCTTCTGGTTGTCGCTATCAACACTGAAATGCAACAGGGTTCCCTTCACCTACATCTATGAATGAAAGAGGTGCTCCCCCTCTTCAGGATCTATTGGTTCTTCTGGTTGAATTGTTTCGGTCATGACAATAGTAGTGGGGGTTGTGTCGATGATCTGTCTTTTTTCATTATTTTATGGATCAGATTCTGAATCAGGGTTCACCTCCTTATCTTTGAACTCAGCCACAAATGACTGTTTCAAGTGAAATTCATCAGTGTTGTGCTAGGGGATTTTTTGGAATTCACACCACTTCCCACTGTCATTCTTCATCTTTCCTTTACCCTTATTTTCCTATGTCCTGGACTGGTTTTCAAGAGGTTGTTGGTTTGGGTTGTCTCCATCATGCTTTGGTTGTATAATATTTGCAGACCTGAACTCTCATTTGTTCCGGTGCCTAAATTTATTCTCAAATTTGACAACATATCGATAGGAAGCTCCCAATGATGAGATGTTTAAGAAATCCATTTCGGTTTCGATGTACATATGTAGAGCCCCACTGTATTTCAGAACCATATGTCGCTCAAAGTATTTGATACCTGCCTTGGTGCACAAGGTATGGAAAGTATTTGTGAACTCTGAAACCATTTGGCTCTTCTCTTTCCACAGTGTGGTCCATATCATGTACAAGTATTCATTGTTATCAACAAGGTAATATGTTTCCTTGACCGCATCCACAAAAGAATCCCAAGTGGGCTCGACCCCATATATTCCAGATTCCTCTATGGAAATTTTCTCATAGTAAGTGTCCCACAAATGTTTGACATGGGGGAGATCCATGAGGAGTGCGAAGGTGATATTTTCCCTATCGTAAAAATTGTGAACAAAGAAATAACCTTCTAGTATATTCAACCATTTTTCTAATGCATCCACATCTATCTAACATTAAAATATGAGAATATCAAAATTAACTTGTAACTTAAAGGGAGAATTTCATCCAATGTGGTCGCTTGATGAATATGCACATGTTGCTATCAGAAGGAGTTGAAGGATGTGGGAAAAATTCTCCATCATTTCATTCCTCTGTCGCATGAGAGCTTGCTCAAGCAACATGTTAATAGAATCTTCTACTCTACCATTTTTCTTTTCTACCACCATGGAGGGTTTCTTGGATGTGTGAGAGATATTGTCCTCAAGAGAGATAATTTCAAGACCCAACTTGCTATACTCAGACCTCGTTGGGGACATGCACTAAAAAATGATCAAGAGAAGCATGCTTTGATGCCATTGATCCGGATTATTTTTGGAATGAAATGAAAGAAGAGATTTTACAATGAAATACACATAAATATTTCCAGAAATAGGGAAATACAACAATACATTATTTCTATTAATGAAAGAAATGTATAGAGACTATAAAAATACAGAGTACAATACTCACTAGAATGGCTGCATCTTTATCTCTGAGAAGAGATGTTACAACTACACTCATTTGAAAGAAGATGAGTACAATGAGGCTCTAAAGTTTGTTTTATAGTAAACATGAATTCCAAAACCCTATAAATCCAACAACCTAACCCTAGGAGATGAAGAAACCAAATTCATGTAGGCCCCATAGGGGTAAGTTATTACATCAACTTCTCGAGGTCGTAACTTTTGCATACAATCTTTGTTTTAGGAGTGTGATAGCCTGTTGGAAAGGTATTTTTGAGAACTACACATTATGCCATAAAACTCTGACTTCATCTATAGTTTTAATATGGAAATAAAATAAAAAAATTGTTTAGGGCCCCAAAATGGCCCTGGAAGTACAAAAAGATGTACTGACATTAAAACTTCCAAAATAAGCCAGTTGGAATAGGTGGGTAGCCACCGTTATCAACCTAGATATTGTGTAGGGCTTCAAGACAACCCTAGAAGTTCAAAACACACAATTAAAAAGAAATGTCCCCATTACAGAGAAACGTGTTGACCTAGAAATTGTCAAGATGAGCCAGTTGGAATTTGGAACAGGTGGGTGGCCACCAATATCCACCTGGATTAGTGGCACCAAAATGGCCCTGGAAGTAAAGAAATATGTATTGACATGAAAAATTTCCAAACAATCCCATTGGAATAGGTGGGAGACCACCATTATCCACATGGATGTTTTGTAGGGCTTTAGGACAAACCCAGAAGTGAAGATGCCACAATTACAAAGAAATGTCCCCATTATAGAGAAACGTGTTGAACTGGAAAATGTCAAGATGAGCCGATTGGAATTTGGAATAGGTGGGTGGCCACCAATATCCAACTAAATCATTATCCAAAATTTGGTAGTTTAATTTTAGAAATATCATTTCAGACCCTTACATGGAGCATTTTTTTCAAGGGACCCTATCAATAAAATCTACTTTCCACATTCAAACTCTAAGGATGTGTGTTTCTACACAATGGACAACTGATACTGTATTCCTCTCTGATTAGGTTTTTGACCTTTCTCATCAATCAAACCTAACCCCCATACCAATTTCCTAGGGAATTCAAGGGTTTCCTTACCCCTAGGTCTAAGGTTATATTTGGAGGATTCTTGGGGAGACAAATATCTAGACGGAACCTACGCCCCTATGCCCTTCCTGCAAATGTCCCATCCTGGGAATTAAATTCTATTAAATGACTTTAAACCATGGGTAATATAATGAGAGGAAGGGAGATAGGGTTTTTAATGTTTGATAGGATCGATAATAATTAATTGATATATTCCAACCCTTTAGGTTCTACCTCTAGCCTCCAAGATCCAAAAACAAAATTTTCATTAGACTTTCTTCTACAAATGGAAGGAATATAAGTTGACTTACATGAAGACAACTTACCAAAGTTTGTGCACTAACTGAATCCAGAATCAAATCCTTGTGAGATTATTGTTGGGTATGATTTATATTATTTTCATGTGTGTGTGTGTGGGCACATCAGATTCGACAACTGGGCGGTTTTTTCTATTTTTAGCAGTTTTCTAAATTAATCCTGGATTAAGGGATTAGGGTTTTGGTATCTATGGAATACCTAAAAATATTGTATATATTTTATGGTGAATGGTGAAATTCGAAATAATTAATATAAGAAAGTTTTTCCCCGATTGAGGGTTTCTGATATAAATCTCTCTGTACTATGTGAATGAGCCATTGATTAATTTCAATTTTACTTAAGAATCTATATGCATTGCTTTACTTCACATGTTTAAAACTATGTCAAAATATACTCCTTTTATTATAGTGGAATAAATAGAGACTTTTCAATGAGCCCTTTATTTTGAGTTACCTCAATTCTTGTCTGAATGATAGGGGTTTCTACTAGTTCCAGTTCTAGCACTTTTGGCTAATTGTTTTGCATTCATACCTTCCTATAATAAGGGTATGAATAGTCGACTACAAAATTCCCATAAATATGGTATAATTCACACTTAAAGGTAATTCCTTCATAGTCTAGACTGATATGGTAAGAGTTGTTCTCGTGCTTAATTACCACTTCCTCTATCAATCCCTTATTTGTCTCTAATCTTGCTAATATTATTTTCATTCCATAGTGCCCTATTTCACAGAAGTAGTACTCTTCATAATATGAGTTAATAGAATTCCATATAGCTGCAAATACCTACTCCAACCATAAAAAACAAGAATACCTAGGATCCAAACCCATACAATAAAGATATCAACTTGTGTATCTATCACATTGAATTCCACATGACATTTCTTGAAAAATAAATTCTGAGAACCCCGCTTCCATATAGTATACAACACTTGGTTTATCTTGTCCATTGATTTGAAAACCCATACTAACCATACCTTGTTGGTTGGATCTCTCTGCCACTTCTTGGGTTGACCCAGGTTCATATCTCAATAGGTTTCCAACAAAACCATCTAAAACTATCGACCCTCCTAGTAAACCAAAAGGAAATGTTGCGCACAGGGTGCACAACGCAGTCTCACCCGGGATAGCTTTATGGGTGACTAGGATTGTGTTCTTTCCTCTTCATTCGTCAACCTTGTTAACTCTTTAATTATTTCTAGGATTTATTCATCTTTCATCTCGTGCATGCATTATAATACATCTATTTAATCATTCATTCATAAGCTAATCATAAAAAAAGGTAAATATTCAATAAAAATCACATAGAACAGAGGGTTTGTTGTGGTTCACCCCCTCCTGGGGATACACCCACAAAGATATGGCTTCTCTTCTCTTCTATTTATTTTCTCTTGAAAATCTTGTGTTGCATGCATTACATCTCTGTCATACAATCAATATCAAGGAAATAATCCTTTATTAGGTGGACTAGATCACACTAGGATCCTTAACTTGTGATCTAACCTTTAAGGAATAGCTTATTTGACTCTTCTACCAGACTTATTACAATCAACAATCTCCTCATACCAACTATTCAACCACCCAAAAACAACAACTACCCCCGACCTCGACCTCCTAGGTTATTATTTATACTATTTTGCAAGCTTATAGCCGTTACAATCCTTATCAAAAACCCAAACCCTATACCAATTAGGCTTGTCTTCTTGCTTGCCACATTGCTTTCCCTCATGCATGTTTCCTTTCCTTCTTTTTTTGCATGCTACTTTCTTACCACCTTTTGCACGTGCTCCAAAATTAGGTCTTACCTCAAAATATCCATGCACCCAATAGGCCCCCAACACTAACATGTGGCTCGTCCCAAGCCACTCAAGTGGTGTGCGCTCCCTAAATAGCCTCTACCAAGCTGTGAAATTTTCCTTCTAACTCTTCCCCTTTTTCTCTAGCTTACGCAACTTTCCCTGTAACCTCTTCTACCCTCTGTGTTGTAATATGTTCCTTGAGAGACTCTGTGCTCTCAGCATGGAACAAAGCCATTCTTGTATTCTCCTCCTCCAATTATGGAATTATTTTTTCTTCTTATTCTTGGAGAGGTTCTATTTGAGATTGTCTGGCCTGCTTGTTATTATGGGTAGTCTTTAATCCTATATGTAGGGTCTTCATCTCCTACACACCCTTCAATCGCTTTGTAATGCTCATGAAAAAATTTCATTACTTCAGCTCCTGAATTGCAATGTTGATTTCCTCCTCTTGTTGGTCTAGTTGTTGGACCCTATCATCTTCCTCCAATGTTGTCCATAATTGTGCAGTCCTGTCAAAAATTTCCATGACCTTTTTAGCTTCTTCCTCCATCATTTCCACTTGCAAATATTCTTGTTGTTCCCTTTCAACTATGAATTCGAGAGGGTTGGTGGGTGTTAAATTTTATTTGAGATCCTCAATATCCTTTTTGTAGTCTTTGAGAGTTTGCGCAATGATTTGAATCTGTTCTTCAACATTGCTCACGTCTACTTGCATGCTGTCTAGAATTCTTGTGAATACTTCCTTCAGCTTCTGCTCTAATTTATCTACGCGTTGCTTCTCCTCTTGTGTATCCAACTTGACCTAATCTACCACCAGTTCTAGTGCATCCTTGCCATTTTTGGTTGCTTGCAATTCCGTTGCATCTGTTCTAGCTCGTGATTGCAGTTCCTCTACGACACTGGCTTGCATTTTGTACAATGTATTTGTTGGTATTTTACCCAATACCAATTATACGTTCGCCAGGTCTTTGAGTGGTGTCTGGGCTATGGCCTCGTCAACCTGCATCATGTTTGTTGTTATTCAGAAGCTCAGACTTGGTTGCGTTATGGTCTGAATGATGTTTTCTTTGTTTTGCACGGTCATGTCCTCTGCTTTTGTTGCTCAGGGGATCGATTATGTTCCCCTTTCTTACAATTGAGTTGCTTGAATATTTTACAAGGCCTGCTTAATATCAACTAACTCATTACTTATCCTTCCTCTTTGGTTCTCAGCCTCTTCGAACTCATCCGCTACACGATCCTGTACCCTCTCTGCCACAAGATTGACATCATCATCGATAATTGTCTATTCTAGGATTTTCTTATGGGATCCGACCTTCATGCACAACCCACCTATGTGTATGATTGGTCATTTAATTTTCCATGTCTCTGGTGGAGTAGTTGCCAATGGAGTTTCCTGCATCATTGTGTCCCCTCTTTCTTGTTCTTCCTGCGTTGGGGCATTGTCCTTATTTCTTATCTACGTATCCTTCTTTGGGGCGTTGCCCTTCTTTTGTGTTGTTGTCTTTTGACTGGGATTCACCTATTGTGTTGGTTTCTTTGTTGTTGTGCTACCTCCTGGAGATATCTTTGATGACCCTGCCTCCACTTCCTTTCCCTTGGGAATATCCTTGGTGATGACTAGGATCTTCCAGTCATCCTACTAGTCTTTCATTGCCATTTCAACTTCCTCTGCATTGATGCAGAATCGAGGTTGCAGCCATTCTTTCTCTAGATCCCTGTGCTCTTGGATCCACATGTTTTGTCATGTATCCCTAAAGATGGCTATCCCTTGATATTGCACAACCACTTTCGAAGCTATCCTCCAAGTGTTGGCTATCTTGTCTTGTATGTCGTTGAGATACTGAGAAAAAGTGTTGGCATTGCCACTTATTCTCTTGGCATACGAAGTGCTTCCCATCAACATGTATTGTGTTGTGTGAGATCATCCTACTCTGTCACATAAGTATGAGTAGGGAGGCTCATTCCATACAATTAATGTTATCAATATCATTAAACAGGAGTGGTGGAACTTTATTCCCAGGTCCTCCGCATCCTTTCAATCATATAGGAACATGTTTAGTAAATATGAGGCCCAACTTAGCATGGTGTCATTTGTGCACTGTGATTTTTCTATGACAACCCCTGCAGGGACCTCCTCCTTGCGGCATTTGTGAAGTATCTTGCATGAAAATAATTTTGTGGGAATCCTAGTGGTTGGGTCACTGATCCATTTTATGATTATTTTGCATGAGCCTCTTTCCATCTCGTATGTCTTCTTCATCTCTTCCGTGAGAGCCTTTTCTTTGGTTTTATCGTCTAGGTACTGCACAGGCTTCTTTCCATTTGATGGTAGGCCTGTGATGAATTCACTTAGCTCCACATCGATGGAGAATGGTTCTTATAACCACAAAAATCCTCCATGGAGGACCGTGACCAACTGCTTGATGCAGTTGTTAACATCTTTCCCCTATCTGAAGTGAGGAATCTCCAGCAGATTCAAAATCCCTATGTTTTCCAAGCATGTTGCCCATTTCTTTGGCTGCAACATTGGATCTCTAAATGGCCTAGTGCTCAGGATCTCCATATACACCTGTTGTGTAAATTTTGGTAATTTGTTGGTTTCAGACACATCATGTCATGTGTACCTTAGTTGTTTGATGCATCCTAGTAATGTTGGCATGGCCTGTACCCCATAGGGAATGTGCAACAATATGATCAAGCAATTGGGTTGCTTGCGAGAGGACCATGTGATGGGATGTTTCCTCTTCCTTTTGGCTGACATGCTCATTTTCCTAGCCTCTGGTTCTCTTCCTTCCCATCTTGAATATGTTTGCCTCGTGATATCATCAAGCTGCAATTCATCCTTCTACATGGACCCCACCATAGGTTGTGGCCTTGATCCATTAGACTATGTTATTTCACTATCACTTCCATTCATTCTGTGGACTGCTTTAGCCCTTGAAGGTTGCAATGGGTTTCCTTTGTTTAAAGGGTCCTTGCCCTGCACACTTTCATGCAAATCAATATCCATCTCGGCTATTGTCAAGACCTTCTCTTCTTCCTTGATCAGTGTGTCACTCACTGGTTCGACCTGCGGTGAGGGAATTGCATTGACATTGGCAATTCCCTCTCTCTTTGTAAACTCTTGTTCTTCCTCGACAATTTCTTACACTAACCTATGGTTTCTACATGTTTTTTTTATTTCTTGGCTAGGTGTGCCGACCTTTGGAGGTGCCATCATGGTTATTTCTTCCTTCCCCGATTGAGTTTCGGCTGCTATGATTTCAAAATTCTCTTGTTCGCCTCTCGTCTTCGTTCTCGTTAGCTTCACAGGTTTGGAAATGCACAATAATCCTTGTTTGGCCCATGTTTTCACTTTATATAGGGAATCATAAGTGCCCTGAATATTCTCGGAGAATCTTATTTTATTTTTATTAATGCATTGAATCTTTTTGAGTATGCTTCATTCAGTTTAATAAATGCCCAATTCACGCCTTTTTCCCCCGACGATCAGTTTTTTCTTTTCCGACCATTGGCCCTTTTTCTGGTGCGGTGCAATTTTGCGGTGCATCGTACATTTCTTCTATGATTTTCCCTTAGTGAGCAGTGTTTTCTTCCTGTCAACCATATGCTGCACGTGGTCACTTTTTCACTTTGCCGCGCTGATTCCACTAACTGTTGCACATGATATTCCCCAATATTTTGTATTTTCTTTCTCTTTTAATTTTTTCTTCCTTTTTCTTATTTTTCTTCTATTGTCTTCCTTTTTATGAGTTTTGTTTCCTAATATCTACTATAGTACACTATATACATGCCTTACTTACAGTGTTGTAACTTTTAAGGGTTAGTAGGTCATCTGTCCCTGTACAGTTTCAGTCGACTACCGTTGATCATGCCTTTCAATTATGTTCCTCCCAAGTCCTTTAGTTGTACATATCCCCCATCTATGACATTTTTTACTTCATATGGGCCTAGCCAATTCATTCTAAACTTACCAAGGTGTTGGAAATATTTGTTGTCATAGAGTAGAACTATGTCTCCCTCCTTAAAACTCTTCTTTTTAATATGTCTGTCATGCCAAAATTTGTCTCTTGATTTCTGTACTTCCTAGTGAATTCTTGCCAGAATCATGCCCTCTTCCATTTCCATTATTTGACTTAACCTCTCATGTACTACTCCTCTTTATGTCATGTTGGTAATTGTTGCGACAAACAGACTAGGTACTAGAAATTCTAATGGCACCACTGCTTCCTTCCCATACACCAATCTGAATGGTGTATGTCCTATCAACTTCTTGCATGTGGTCATATATGCCCATAGTATTGCCGGTATCTTCAAGTTCCAATCATCCCTATTGAAATTGCAGATTTTAGTCAGATCATTTTCCAAGATCTTATTGAAAGTTTCTATTGTTCCATTTTCCTAAGGATGATATGGTGTACTCTTCTGGTGATAGACTTCAAACTCCTCAGTACTATATTGGATGGTATTATTGATAAAATGAGTTCCTTGGTCAGTCATCAGGATCCTAGGACATCCAAATATGGTGATTACTTTCTCAAATAAGAAGTGTGTTGTTGTCTCTGCACTATAGGTGTCGTTACCATATTTTACTTTAGAGTGTTCAAGCCTTGCTGAAAGTATTCATTCCACTAAAATTTGGTGTCCTTCTTTAACAATTTTTCCATTGGTGCAGTAATATGTGCATACCCCTTTATAAATTTCCTGTAATAACATGTATATTCTAGTGTTGCTCTTAACTGGCACACTGACTTTGGTGGTGGTAAATTTACAATGAATGCAATCTTAGTAGGGTCCACTATCAAACCTTATTTACACACTATATGTCCCAACAATATTCCAAAATGTGTATTAAAAATGCATTTCTTGATATTTAATGATATCTGACACTTCCTGCATCTTTCCAACATTAGTCTTAACACTTCTACATGGTCCTTTAGTAGACTATATATAGTCCAATCATCCAAATATACTTCTAGAAATTGATGTATGAATTCCTTAAAAGAAACTATGACTACTCTTGAGAAAATGGTTGGCGAATTCTTCAACCCAAATGGAATGATTGTATATTGTTAGGATCCCCATTATGTAGCAAAAGTAGTCTTATACCTATATTCTGGAGCTATTTTGATCTGATGGTAACCTGAGAATATATCTATAAATGTATATGCTTCATGGCCTCCCACATTCTCTAATACCTCATCTGTAAAAGGGATCAACAAAGGGTCATGTAAGTAAGCATCATTAAGTTTCCTCAGATCTAGACATATCCTTATCCCCCCTTGTTTATTTTCTTGGACTACCATAGGAATTATCCATTCAAATTCCTCTACTGGTTCTATGATACCAGCTTCCAACATTCGGTCAATTTTTTCTTTTACTTTCTTCTTGTATACTGGATTCAATCTATAGGGTCTTTTCCTGACAAGTCTAGGTTCAAGTTTGAGGGGTATATTCAAATCACCTAGCTCCCCTACTATGAATTTCATCTCTGTAAAGGTCCTTGGGAACATGTCATTGTATTCACGCAGTAAATATTTTATTATTTCTATTGTTTTCCCATCCCAATAGTCTCCAATACTTGCCATTTTAGGATTATCATTCGTTGCAATGTTGACTTTCTTAACTTTGATTGGTGCAAAAAATACTTCTAATTCCATAGATGGACCTTCCACCTCTCTTTATCCTTCAATTTCTATAATTTGAATGTTGCGCAGGCCATCTTCATCTGGTGCTTCTTCTTCCACATGATAGCATGACAATAACTCTTTGACTGTCTGTTACACATTATTTTGGTCACCCTGGTGATGTTTCCATAAGCATGTGTTCAGGCCCTCAAAATAATATTTTTCATGAGAAAATTGATTGGTTTCCTCCTCTCCAAAACTTGTTTTTAAAAGGACGTCATAGGCTAGGCTTAATACACAGTGCAGAAATGCCTGATTTCCACAGACTGCCCTAAACCTGGTGTTAGCGTCAGAAGTCACCCCTGGATTGCAGCAGGAGTAGAGCCCGACGCCCATCAGTTTATGTCACGATTTTTTTAATTGTGTGATCAGATGGAGGTTAAATCAAATGATGTGGTCTTAAATCCAAAACTAGGCTAGGCCTACATAAGCAAGTGAGGTCTTAGGTGACTTCAGATAGTAATTTGTAGTAAGAGTGAGTAGGGAGAAGACTTGTATTAGAGAGATGCAAAGGTCTGTCGTAAACATCAGGTTCCTAAAAGACTGTGGAAGAAGACATCTAAACGCAAGATCCTACTACGTTCAAATGTAGAAAACCAGAGAAAACAATAATGCCACAATAAATCCTTTATCACAACAGAATTTCCATAATCCATGTGAATCAGTCGATCACGAGCTCTCTTAGTATAAGATGAAAACTTAGATGGAGTAAGAAGACTGTCTGTTATAAAATAAGAAATCTCATATACAGATGCATGACCTGAAAACTAGAATGTCTGCTAAAACTTTACAATCGGGAGCTTCTCTCTACCACACCTCCTTTACAAAATACAAAGACTGAGTCTATATACTCAGCAAAATCGCCTAACAGAGGCATGCCCAGACACCCAAAGCTCTGTGTCTTTTCAATTGAATTCGTACTGAAATCCTTCGTCATGCACCACCTTAATTGCGCATGGCTCCTATAAGGAGGGTAGCTGAGCCATTAAATGTCGAGCTAGTGTGTGTAGACTTCCTCTGGCTAATCGAGGACTAGGCATGGCCTCTTTTAAAAAATGGTACACAGGACCCTTTCGAGCAGACCACTGGCTAGGCCCTTCATATCGTGCACTTAATGCATGAAGAGAGGTTTCAACCATTCTTTCTTGCCTTCATTTACTCCAAACGAAAACCAGGACCGAGGTCGGATGAAATGGCGCCTTGAGATCGCGATGATCCTTTCGGGGACGGGACTCGACAGCTTTGGCCCCTTTTGCATGGCTCTCTTCTTTCCCAGGTGACCACTTCTATGACCCTGTGTTTACTCTCCAAGGCGCCTTCGGCATTCACGAATAGGAAGGAGCTGATCCTCATTTCTTGAAATCGTGATGAGCGAAACGCCGAGACGGCTTAATTTGGCGCCACGCGTCCCTATAGATATGATGGTTCATAACTCTCACGCCGATGCTGTGGGCCTGGGTCCCAGATGCTTTCATCACTTCACGCATCGGGGGTATGAGGGAGCCACTCCTTGTGCTTCAAAATCGCGATGGGAGAAACGGCGAGGAGCCCAATCACGTGCGCCAAGTGTCTCCTGTGATGGACGGCTAAGATTGCATTCACGATACTATGGGCCCATCCTTGAGTGCTTTCAGCGCTTTCGGGGTTCCGGGTTTCGAGATGTAGGACACCATGAAACTCTCGCCCCTCGAACTCGTGACTGCCGAAAGCCGACGCGACTGGATCTTGCGTCACGTGTCGCTTGGATGGGCGGATGCTATTCTTTCCTTCATGCCCAGTGGGTGCTGTCCAATGCGCTAATCTCGGCACGCCTCTGCTAGCTGTGATTCCCTGCCAACTGTTGATCTGCTCCTTCAGATAAATTTGGACCGTCGGTAATACAATGTTTCTCGCCTACTTGCTTGGAAACTTGAAACGAGACCTTCCAGCGTTGCGCTCGGGCGCTTCTCATGCACCTGCAGACCTGGATATCCTTTGTGCCCCAGACAAGAAATGTTACTAACATTAGGCTCCATGGGGGATAGAGTCATCCCTGTGATGCTCTAAGGACTCATTTTACAGTTCCAGTGCCTTGTTGTTGGGATATGGAGTCATTTACTAAGCCGAAACATAAAAATAAAAATAAACATAAATAAGCAACTAAAAGGACAATATTTACAAACAAAGGAGCCATCGAAGGCTCAGACAAAATATTTCTTCAGAAAAATGCCCATTTACTGGGTTGTTGAAAAATTCTTCACCCTCCAAATCCTACAGCCGATATGTGTTATTCGAGAAAACCTCTGACATTTTGAAGGGCCCGATCCATCGAGCTTCAAATTTGTTGTGCTTTCCCTTATCTTGCTTAGGAGCATCCCATTTCAGCACCAGGTCTCCTATCTAGAACCGCTCCTTCTTGGCCTTCTTATTGAAAACCTTCTTGATCCTTTGTTGATGATCCTAAATTCTGTCTATTACCTGCTCCCTGGCCTGCTGGACCTCCACTAGCTGATGAATCCTCCTGATCATGTCATCAGGTTCCTCCTGTTGATCCTGGAGGAATTTGGCTACAGGAATGGCCAAATGAGAAGGGAATACAGCTTCTGCTCCGTAGACTAATTGGAAAGGGGATATGCCTACCGATCGCTTTGTGGTCACCTGATCGGCCCATAGAGCTAATTTAAGCTTCGAGTTCCAAGCCCTTTTGTTGTCCTCCAGTAATCTTTTAATGATCCTTATTAGGCTTTTATTGGAGGATTCTGCTAAATCGTTTCCCTGTGGATAATATGGGGTGGAGTGAATTAGTTTTATACCGAACTGCTCAAAGAACTTGGCTAATGGTTCAGACCCGAAAGCGGCTGCATTATCAGGGACAATCTTACTTGGGCAACTGAACCTTGTGATGAGGTCCTCCAGGAACCCAATGATTACCTTGTGGGAAGCACTTCTAGTGGGGATGGCTTCGATCCACTTAGTAAAGAAATTTGTGGTAGTCAGGATCCATCTGTTCTTCCCACTGGAAGCAGGGTGGATTTCTCCAATAAAATCTAGGCCCCATTGCTGGAAAGGTCCCGAAACAACTACAGGTTGTAAAGGTAGAGACTTGAGCTGCTGCTTTCCTGAAAATCTTTGGCATGTGATAGAGGTTCTAACTCCTCTATGGACATCAGCGAATAAGGTGGGCCAGTAGTACCCAACTCTAAGAATTTTGTGGGTTGTATTCTTCCAGGAATGGTGCCCTCCACACAGGCCGCTGTGAAATTCAACCATGATCCTGTCGGCCTCTTGTGGATCCATGCATTTTAACAGCACCCCTAGGGGGTCTTTCCAGTATAAAATTTGATCAATCAGGCAATATCTGACTGCCTTGAGCTTTAGGGATCTTGCTTTGTTTTTCGGCAGGCCATCTAGAGGTCGCAACTCCTGCAGGAAGTAATGACATCCTCATACCAAGGGAATCGAGCCAATGGGGGCTCTCTTTGAGGGTCTATTTCAGACAACTGACCCCGCTGAATTCCTGAGCATTCGTTCATGAAAATTACCCCCAAAGCTTGGCAATTAGCTTCAGCCAGCAACTTGGCCAAGCCTTGACCTTTGGTCAATTTGGTATGCCTTATTTCCAAGTCAAACTCCAGGATCTTGGCTATCCATTTACTCCTCCTCCCATCTATGTCGGGTTGTACCAGGATGTCCTTCACAGAGGTTGAAGGGACATAAGCGGTCACCCTTGAGTGCAAGACATAGACTCTAAAATCCTTGAGAGCTTTCACTAAAGCATAGGCTTGTTTCTCCATGATTTCATACCTGAGCTCTACATCTCTTAATGCCTTACTGAAGAAGGCGATAGGTTGCTCTCGCCCTTCCTCATTTTTCTGCAGAAATACCGATGCTACTGTATCAAAAGAAGCGAAAGAGAAGATTAGGAAATCTTTGGAATAGTCGGGAATGATCAGCATAGGTGCCTCAGTCAATGCTCTTTTTATTTGGAAGAAAGATTCCCTTTGTTCGACCGTCCATTTTACTTCGTTTCCCTTCTTGAGCATAGTTGTGATGTGTTTCACTAGTTCAGCAAAATTCGAGACGAATCTCCTCAGAAAATTAATCTTCCCCAAAAAGGCCTGAATTTCCTTCTTTGACCTGGGAAGTGGCAGGGTATGAATTGCCTCCACTCTAACGCTTTCCTGATGATGGACCACACTAGTTTGGTCCGAAACGTCGAAAAACATAAAACCTATGCGATGGATCCGAAAGCACTCTCTGAACAAAAAAATAATCGCAAAAGTCTTAGAACAGAAATGCCTCCACTCTGCTAGGATCAATCCTCACTCCTTTCGCTGATACTATATGGCCTAACATCTTCCCCTCCTCCATAGCAAATAAATATTTCTTGGGATTTATGGAAAGGTTGAACCTTCGACACTTCGAAAAAACCTTTCTCAGGTGACAGCAATGCTCTTTGTCAGACCTGGAGAAAACTGTTATGTCATCCAGATAGATCACCACAAACCTATCTTTCTCCCCGATGAAGGCTATGTCCATGGCTCACTGAAATGTCTCTCCTGCATTCATCAGTCCAAATGGCATTTTGGCATACATGAATGTGCCCCAAGGGGTGGTGAAGGTTGTCTTTTCTCTGTCTTCAGGCATGACCAATATCTAATTATAGCCAGAAAAAACGTTGATCATGGAAATCCTAGATGCACCGGTTACCCTCTGTAATATGTGCTCCATGTTGGGCAGGGGATAATTTTCTTTCTTTGAGATCCTATTCAGGTTCCTGAAGTCGACACAAAGCCTAATTTCTCCACTTTTCTTCCTTACCAGAACCAAATTGGCCACCCATTCAGAATATCTCAGGGGGACGATGATCTGGGCCTCCAACAACTTCTTTACTTCTTTCTCCATGACAGGAAGCAACATGGGATTTATCTATCTTAGCTTCTTCCTAAATGGATTAGACTCATCCTTCAATGGATCTTGTGTTCGATGACGGACATGTCATATGTCTTGAGGTCTTCATAGGTCCATGCAAACACATCAGCAAATTCTTTCATCATCTCAGTATATTCGGCCCTCTGTTCTGTGGTCAAACTACTTGACAACTTGACAAATTTAGGCTCCTCCTATGTGCCAATGTTGCACCCGGATGTATCAACATCTTCATTTGAAACCCTACCATTTACTGCCACATCGTTCCCATCGAACAATATTTCTAAAGGAATAAGTCCCCTTGGAATGTGATTGCTAGGTAGTTGAATAATCTGGTGATTAGCAATTTTATTTAAAAACACCTCAGGGTGAGGGTCGCCTTCTGTGTCAGGATCCTGATCAATGTGAAACACATAAAATTCATCAACAGAATGGAGAAATCTTTCGATTTCTAGATCATCCTCGAATACCTTCCAATGCTTGACATTGTCCAGTAAAGAGGGCCTATATTTTATTTCAACATCAGAGTTGACCATAGGCGGCAGAAGAACTTTGAGCAAACTAGCTGAGACAACAAAAGAATCAGCCACAACATTATCCTCCCTTGGAATAAAAGAGATATTGAAGGCTGAGAAGAAATTTTCAATTAGGTCCCATGCTTCATTCCTGTAATTTATTAGTCGAGGGTGCTTAGCCTAATAAGCGCTTCTGATCTGTTGGACCACCAGCTCTGCATCTCTGAACACTGCTATCTCCTAAATTCCCATTTCCCTTGCATCTCTTAATCCTAAAAAAAGGGCTTCATACTCTGCCACATTGTTGGTGGTTTCAAATTCTAATTTGTATGACAGAGATAGGGTTTCCTGGGCAGGTGACACAAAAAACACCCCGGCACCAGCGCCTTCCCTGGAACAAGCTCCATCAAAAAACATTTTCCAAATGGGGTGATGGAAGGAGGAAGTTCACAAGGAGAGGTGGGCTACTTTCTGAGTTCAAGAGGAGGCTTGGGAGCATGAGTGAGTTGCAGTAAACTGGAACCTAAATCAGCGTCCAAGGCAAAAATGGGATGGTTGGTAGGATTGGCTTCATCACTGATTATATAGGCCAATTGGGCTTCCCTATATAGCCTCCTATGTTCTCCTCCAAACACTAGGATAGTAGCATATGTGAGGTCCATCTGCAAGGTTCCCCCCGGTATTTTTATCCAATATCTTGATAACAACATGCTGAATTTGGGTGGCACATCAGCCACTACAATATCCATGACCACACTTTTCATGGGCAGCTGAAACAAGGTCACGACCAGGTCTTTGATAACTCCTAGACACTTAACCTTTCTGGAGTCAAAGGAATAGAGGTCATGATAGGCTTGGGTGACTTCTAACCCTAACTCTTCCATGACAGTTTTGGGCATGAGGTTGTGAGAAGCCCCTGAATCCATCAAACAGCTGTGCAACACCTTGTCATGTATGTTCAGGGAAGTGTAGAAGGGAGGGGACGAGTCATTCCTGTCTTCTACCATAGGACCTAGGATAACTGCAGGCTTTTCATCTTGTAAATTGATGGAGTCTGTGGGAAGGCATGAGGTCTCAGACTATAAAATCTCAGAGAAGTGTTTCTTGAACCCTTCATGTTTAATCAACTCGGTCAGGGGTACAAGAATTCTAATCTTTTGAATTTCATGCTCGAAATTAAAAGAAGATGTAAGCTTCAGAATTTCTCTTATTTCGGGAACATGACTCTGGACTATGGGAGAGAGGGGTTGGTGATTCTTACCTATGTGACTGTCTTCTACTTCATTGGCAGGTTTCTCTGTCCTAGAGGACTGCTCAAGAACATTAGGCACTATAGTCTTTTTCTTGGACCTCATATCATACCTACTTTGGCCACCACTAGTCTTGTCTCCCTTGCTCAGTTCATTTAGCTAACTGTCCATGAGAGACTCCTCATATGCTGATTGAGTAAGATGAGGAAAAGGAGGAGTGTATCTGAAGCAATGGATTTCAGGATCAAACTCATTTTTTTCCCCTCCTTCCCTCTTGGCCACAAAATTGTTTTGGAAAGGGGCCTGAATTTTTTGGTCTTCTCTGTCTCTTCCCCTCTCTCTTTGCACATTCGGGGGAGTAAAATTGTTCAGCCTCCTGAAACCTCCTTTGTTTTTGGTGTTTTGAGGGCCTTTGTATGCCTGCCTCCCCTCGACCTTCATTCTCTCCATCTCTATAGACAGAGACTTCACCATCTTGGTCAGTTCATCTACTTGAGGGTGGGGCACCGATGATCCAGAAGTTGAGGTTTCCGACCTTCCCTTTCTTTTGTCTGTGTTAGCCTTGTTCCTCAGTCTATCAGCTGCTAATACACTGGATTCCAATTCTATGGCCGCATATTTCATTTGAGCTAAGGAAGTGGCTCTTCTTTCCCTCAATAAAAGATAGAAATTGGGTCCAAACACGCTAGCATAGGAAATTTTGGCCGAGGCTTCTGAGGGTTTTATTTCGGCATGGATTTTATTATACATCTTATTGAATCTTTTGGAGAAGTATGAGACAGACTCTCCTTCCATATTCTTCAAAGACCCGAACTCTGTCATGTAATACATGAAATCCTTCCTATCCCCCCACTGCCTCAAGAAAGCACTATCCAGGGCTTCGATCCCAGCAATAGATCTAGGGGCCAACCCTCTAAACCACTTCCTCAACTCGCCATCTAGGCTCTGGATGAAGACTCTCATCCAGAAATCCTCATTTTCAATGTTCAGGTTGTCTGCATAACTATAGAAAGCAGGCAGATGCTCTTCAGCAGTTACATCCCCTTCCCCAGTGAACTTGGGCATATACTTCAAGTAATCTCTAGCAGGGAGAGGATTCATAGGATGGGGTAGAACTAAGGGAGCATATCTGGAAGAGACTATGGTGTCCATTCTATTTAGAGGGGGGTTAGCACCAGCCATAGGAATATTAGGTGGAGGAGAGATTGGAGGAGAAGGAGTTCGCGAAGGGGCCACTGGGAGTGAGTCTTGAAGTGGAGTGGGAAACAAGAGGGGATTTAAGGAGAAGGATAACGAACTCAAGTCAGTAGGTGCTCCTCTTTTTGCAGGAGTGGGGAAATCTTCTATGGTCCCGGGTCTATGCCAAGGTACAGCTTCAGAGGAGAGGGGAGTGACAAGGATTTCTCCCTTCAATCCCAAATCAGGAGGGGAAAACTCAGCAGGAACACTCCCAAAATTCAGGAAACGGGAAACCTCTGAAGGAGGTCTATTAAGAAATTGAGGAGGAGAAAATGGAGTTCTTACAGGAGGAGATGGTGGATTACCTGTTTCAGCGGTGGAAGCTTCTTATTCAAAGTTCTTCCCCTTTCTGAGAACCACCTTTGGATCAGTTTCAGGTGTAGCTAGAGGCAGTTGTGGATGAGACCCCGTGTGTCTGCCTCTGAAAGCCACAATTAATAGCACAGGTTCTCTCCATTGGAGTCGTCATAATGGAGTCGCTAGGTGCACAGTAGAAATCTTCAAAGGCTCTGATACCCGATGCACCTTCGGAATCAGAGGCTCAATGTCATTCAATCTTGGGGAAAATTTTCAACTTTGTCCCCGAAAACGGTGCCAGAAATGTTAGCGTTAGAAGTCACCCCTGGATTGCAGCAGGAGAAGAGACCGACGCCCATCAGTTTATGTCACAATTGTTTTAATGGGGTGATCAGATGGAGGTTAACTCAAACGATGTGGTCTTAACTCCAGAACTAGGCCAGGCCTGCATGAGCAAGTGAGGTCTTAGGTCACTTCAGACAGTAAGTTGTAGTAAGAGTGAGTAGGGGAAAGACTTGTATTAGAGAGATGCAAAGGTCTGTTGTAAACATCAGGTTCCTAACAGACTGTGGAAGAAGACATCTAAACGTAAGATCCTCCTACGTTCAAACGCAGAAAACCAGAGAAAACAATAATGCCACAATAAATCCTTTATCACAACAGAATTTCCATAATCCGTGTGACTCAGTCGATCACGAGATCTCTTAGTATAAGATGAAAACTTAGATGGAGTAAGAAGACTGTCTATTATAAAATAAGAAATCTCATATACAGATGCATGACCCAAAAACTAGAATGTCTGCTAAAACTTTACAATCGGGAGCTACACTCTACCACACCTCCTTTACAAAATACAAAGACTGAGTCTATATACTCAGCAAAATCGCCTAACAGAGGCGTGCCCAGACACCCAGAGCTCCGTTTCTTTTCAATTGAATTCGTACTGAAATCCTTCTTCACGCACCACCTTAATTGTGCATGGCTCCTGTAAGGAGGGTAGCTAAGCAATTAAATGTCGAGCTAGCGTGTGGAGACTTCCTTTGGCTAATCGAGGACTGGGCATGGCCTCTTTTAAAAAATGGTACACGGGACCCTTTTGAGCAGACCGTTGGACAAGCCCTCCATATCGTGCACTTAATGCATGAAGAGAGGTTTCAACCATTCTTTTTCGCCTTCATTTACTCCAAACGAAAACCAGGACCGAGGTCGGATGAAATGGCGCCTTGAGATCATGATGATTCTTTTGGCGATGAGACTCGACAGCTTTGGCCCCTTTTGTGTGGCTCTCTTATTTCCCAGGCGACCACGGCTATGACCCTGTGTTTACTCTCAAAGGCACCTTCGACGTTCGCAAATAGGAAGGAGTTGATCCCTGCTTCTTGAAATTGCGATGAGAGAAACACCAAGACGACTTAATCTGGTGCCATGTGTTCCTCTAGATCTGATGGTTCAGAACTCTCCCGCCGATGCTGTGGGCCTGGGTCCCGGATGCTTTCATCACTTCACGCATCGGGGGTGTGAGGGAGCCACTCCTTGTGCTTCAAAATCGTGATGGGCGAAACAGTGAGGAACCCAATCGCACACGCCAGGTGTCTCCTGTGATGGATGGCTAAGATTGCATTCGTGATACTGTGGGCTTGGCCTTGAGTGCTTTCGGCACTTTCGAGGTTTGGGGTTTCGAGATGTAGGACACCATGAAACTCTCGCCCCTCAAACTCGCGACTGCTGAAAGCCGATGCGACTGGATCTTGCGTCACGTGTCTCTTGGATGGGCGGCTGCTATTATTTCCTTCATGCCCAGTGGGTGCTGTCCAATGCGATAATATCGGCGCACCTCTGCTAGTTGTGATTCCCCGCCAACCATTGATATGCTCCCTCAGATAAATCTAGACCATCGGCAATACAATGTCGCCCGCCTACTTGCTTGGAAACTTGAAACGAGACCTTCCCACGTTGTGCTTGGGCGCTTCTCATGCATCTGCAGACCTGGATATCCTTTGTGCCCCGGACAAGAAATGTTACTAACACCTGGCTTGCGGAGTTTTCATGGGCTACTCTATAGACAGGGTGTGATGGCATTTGAAGACTAAATAAATGACAAAGTTCATGAAGGTTCTATAAGGGGATATTCTAGAACATGAGGTGGCATCCATATGGTTGGGATCCTACTTGCTTCTCTGATTTGGTGGGATCATCCTAATCTCTTTAACCATCTCTCCTTCTCCTATATAATGATGGGTTTCTCATGGAAACGGTTAAGCAAAGAAAAGCAAGATTAAACAAGGAATTAATGAAGGATAGCTTGAGAATTGTGTGAGTAACTCTATTTCAATTGATTCTTGAGGTCTCCATTTGTCCATCAAGGTAGATCTGATATCACAAGAGCATCGGAGCAGAGCAAGGATAACAAAGATATAAAGAAGAGATATTCAAAGGTATGTCACTCATATCTTCTTTGATAGTAAATTCAATGATTGTAACTTAGGGAAAGTGCCATGTCCTGTCTCGTTTTGTTCTAGATCTAGGTGGATCTAGGGATATTAGTTTATGTCCACATTTACCGATTTATCCAGCAACATTGTCTGACTATTCTGTTGTTGATATTTTGTCATGATTTCAACTTTAGTGTTGAATCATTGTTGGGGTTCTCATGTTCAAATGAGAATGTTACTACAAAGTTATGGTGTAATCATGTCCATTCTATAGTGCCTCTACACATCTCCTGGTCTATATACCGGTTCCCTAGAATTCCTTCCAATGTATGGATAAATTGATGAGGCAATTCCTTTGGCGGTGTCATGCTCCACTATGTTCTACACTTATCCAAGTGTTCAATTGGTGTGCCTTTCCCATAATACTTCTTGATACCACTCTTGAATTATTTCCTTGTGCGCACCCCACCATCTTTCAGGTGTTGTCTTGAGTGCAATATCTAGGGCTAAGAGCCTCTAATTCTCTAATACTTCCTCATCATATTTTTTTAAGAATTCCTCTAACCCATTTAATCCATGAAAACTGGGAGGTTCTCTTATCTCTATACCAACCCATCTCACTGCACGATCTATTCTTCCACACCTCCCTGTGGAAACTTCATGTAATCTTTGTTTCCAATTCTCCAAACCTGTATCTAAGTCAGAAGCACATGATGTAATGCTTCTCCAGTTGAGTACCCCATCTGTAGTTCGGTTAACATAATCCTCTTCTCATGTAGTGGTTCTATACAATTGGTTTATTTCTTCTAAATCCAAACAAGTGCCCTCTACAAACCTTTCCCCTTTGAAAGGATATAATGGTGCAATGACTCTATATTCGCCTGATTAAAAATTCATTTTCCTTGTCTTCAGGTTGATTATAGCCTGGTTATCAAATGCCCAATCCATTCCAAGTAATGGTGGGTAAGGTGTGGTGCCATCTACTATCTCTTTTACTTCATAATCTACCATATTTCACACTCCATCCAAATCTATTGTCACGCCTTTAAGTCTTCCAACAGTAGTAACACTCTGTGTTGATTTTCTAGTTTCAGATAGACAAGTGAATAGCCTAAGGTAGATTCCCCCATACACTGCCATTTCTTGTTAGGTAATACATTCACTTCAAATCCTAAGTCTAGTATGACATCACCCATATTGAAATCTCCAATGTTGGCATTCATTCTGAATTCTCTGCTTGTCCTTCTTCTTCTATGGAGATGATTGATTATTTTGTGTTCTAACCTCCCTTATACCTCTATGTTACATATTTATATCATATTTTGTAAGACCTTAACAGATGATGGGTCATTCAATAACTTGACACATTATTGCATAAAAGTCTTTATGGCACTTACTATATCTAGAGGTAGTTCTTTATTGGTATGGTCCATTGATCCAAAATGGATTTTGAAAGGCTCAAAATTCAAATTTCTCAAATGTTCAAGAAAACAACATGATCACGAAGTGCTCATTGTAATATTTTCGGTGGTGGAAACAGATCAAAAAACAGACATCATATGAGAAAGTTATGGTAGTTGGAAAATTTGGTCTTCTCTAGCAAAAAGTCAAAGGGTCAAAGTGAGATGTGGCATCTTTAGCATGTGACACTTGGCAGCTTTTGTGCTCGACAAGTGGCAGCTCCTACAACCGACACATGGCATTTCAGATCTCAACATTTGGAAGTTTCTAATGTTGACAAGTGGCAAGGGGTGATTGGTCCACATAGTATGGTTTTGGCCAACCATGGGATGACACATGGCCCAATCATAGGGTTCCACGTGTCACCCTGGATGGGGCCTAAAAGGGACGAATGGAAAATATTGTATAAAGCCATGGGAGTTGAACCCATGACCTATCAATATAACAAATTCCTAACACTAATGCACTAGCCACAAAGGAAAGAACCAAAATTTAGCAATATATCCACTTTTCAAAAAATTAAACATTAATCCATTTTCTATGTTTAAGGGAGGCATGTCGAATGGAGGCCAGGTCACATGGGAGAATCCGGTGACCAGGGGCGCGAACTGGGAATGGGGGCTTAAAGGGTCTAGTGCCATGCCACATATCATACATGTGACCAAAAAAAGGGGTGTGTGCCCTATTTTTAGGTGCTTAACCAATTATTTTCCAATTTAGTGGGTTTTTACCTTATTTTAATGGATTTTTGCTGATTTTTGTGGATTTTTGGCCAAAAAGAGTGGACCTGGAGCCTAGAAAAAGGCTAGATCTTGGGGGGGAGTTGTATTTCGACCCCCAACTCAGAATCTATATAAACCAGAGGTTTTTGATAGTCCTAACAAGTTCAGAACAAAAGAAATGTTGAAGAATTATGAAGCTCAAGCCTTTTTTATGCAGGGAAGCCATTGAGGAGGGAAACTTTGCGGGCCAATTCCGTGAGATAAGTTCAACCATTTTTAGTTTCGTTAGTTGTGTTGGATTATTGAGGTCGAGAATAACACAAATAGACCAGTTTATAATCCATTTGACACTTTTATGATGTACTTTTGAATCATTGAAGAGAAATAAGAAAGCCTCACCCACTCAGACAAAGGCCCGAAGATGTAGGAAATCTTGTCAAACTCCGTAAACAACTTTGTTGTTATGGTTTTCTCATTATTTTTTCTTACTTTCAGATATTCATTTATTATTATGGCTCCTATGATATCTCATTATTTTATGCTTATTTCATCAATTCCCAATTGGTTAATGAAATCATGTTTTAAAACTCAACCATAAACTTTAAAAGATCATTTCAGATCATCCATTGAGAAGGGAATCCCATATATTGGTGGGTTATGATATTTTTGCGTGAATTATGTATACGAAATGTTATGCTTCAGACACTCCTATATAGATTCCTTAAATGTTTCATTTTATTTCCACGTGTCAAACGACTTATGTGGCTTAGTATTCTTCTTAACCCATTGGTGTTGATATGGATCTCGTGGTACTGCGTCAATTCCTGTCTTGGCTCCTCCTCGAGTCACTATTTTGATGTTCCTCCCATCAACCCTGGATTCTGCAAAGATCCATTGGACATTTTGGTTATTCTGGTTCCTTTTTTCTTGGATCTTCCCTAAGAGTGTCGAATAGTCTTATGTGTCATGATCTTCTCCACGACAGTACATGCATGTTGTTGGTGGGAGTGGACAATCCCTTGCATAATTTCCTGGTTGTTGGAAGTTTTGGCACACTATTGGTCCTCTTCCTTGTTCAAATCCTCCTCTACCTTGTCCTTGACCTCTATACTCACCTCGATCTTCATGTGGTGTGTTGTACTAAGGTACCTGGTTATACTATGAAGAATTATATTGTGGTTGTGCATTATTATACTGTGATTGTGCATTGTTGTATTGTTGCTACGCATTATTTAATGGTGGTGGTACCTGGTTGAAATGAGGTGTAGCTTGTCCTTTCATCATTTCTTCTTGCACCCTATAAGTATCTGAAGTTCTTTCTCTCATCAGCTCCATCATCCTGCAATCCTTATCATCATGACCCACTGATTTGCAAAAGTTGCAATATGAACTTTTTGGTATTGTCTTATATTTCTGCATCATTGGACAATGATATGGATCATTCCCATGTGTTTTACAAATATCGCACCATGATCCTCCTATTAGCAATGGGTTTGGCACCCTTGTTTCCATATACTGCAAAAAAGTTTGACATTCATTCTTATGGTGTCCTTTTTTCCTACATAAGGTACACCAAACAACTTCTCTTTTCTCTTTAACCTTATTCTGGTTAAGTTGAAATGTTAGATTCTTCAAATCCTCCTTCAACTCCTCTATTGTTGGATCTGTCTGTTGATATTAGTTCTCTTCTAGTATTAAGGATTCCTGCAGAGCCTCTACCTGAGTTTGAAACTTCTGTTGTCTTAATGGGTATTTCAAATGTGGTAACAGTGAGTTTGCAAATAAATTCCTATGTTGCATGTCAGTTATTTCATATTTCAACTTACCTTTTAGGCATTTAAACCTCTGATCAATCTCCCAAACAGAATCACCTGTTTTTTGTCTAATTTCAATCATTTCATTCATATACTGGTCTTCTGAATTGGGCTTTTGAAATTTGTTTATCAATAGTTTTTTCACATCTGCAATAGTCTTTGTTGCTCCTGGTGGATTGCTTACATCTAGGCTCATATACCAGTCCAGTGCGCGGTCTCTCAGTGTGATTGCTAATTGCATGAGATTTGTATCCTCATCTGTGATCTAATTTGATTCCCAGATCTTCTCAAAGATGAATAAGTTCTTTTCAGGGTCCTCTGATGACTCTCCTTGAAGTTCTTGTAACCTGATCATGGGATCATGTCCTGCCATTTTGAATTGTGTTGAACTACTACCTCTGCATGATGTAGATAATTGGCTTCTACTTCCTGAACTGGCTCATCCAGTTGTTACTCTTTGATTGGATATGTGTCATGTTGTTCTTCTTCCAAAAATATTTGGTTTTCTAAACGTTGGTGTTCTTTCTGGTGTGTTAGTCACACATGGGGTTGTAGGTTCCACACTGATGGTGATCTGGATTGGATTTTTGTGTTATGTTCCTGACCTTGGACCTCATATTTTCCTTTCATTCATTGTACGCAAGATTTCCTCAATCTGCTCCACAGCCCGAATATCCTCTACCTCTTCTTCATCACTTGCCAAGCCCTCTCTATCATCTATATCTCTCTTATTATTATTCATCTTATATTGGTAGGGTACTCCACTACACGTCTTTCCATCTTTTTCCATTATCTTCTTTATATGATCTTTCTCCATCATGATTGGGTCCATGGCCTCTTTCTTCTTTCCCTTATCCATCTCTTCCTCCATTTCTCAGCCTCTTGTTAGTCCTTTCCCCCTTCCCCCATGCACGTGGGGAAGTTTAGCTATCTGATTCCATGGTAATCACATTGTTGTCATACAATAAAATATTGATTAGGGTATACAATGATCTGATGTACCTACCTCTGGGTCCTTTTAGAAAATCATGCTCTATTGTGGTGTAAGACTTCGCAATATCTACTGCGAATTCGGTGAGAAACCCTGCAACAATATTATCTAACCAGAAATCTATTGTGTGCATAAATTTGTTATCAACTTGTTGTAACTACACGATATCCAGGGGATTCCACTCCAACTATCTGATTTGATTTGTAAGGTGGTTGTCTTTTAGCCTTAATAACCACTCCTACAAAAAATGCGGGAAATCATAGAAAAATATCTCATGCAAGTCATTGGACACATATTTGTCGAGATATTTGTGTGGTGTTAACTTAGGTTTTTCATTGTCCTTCCGCACAAACTCAATTTTTTTTGTTTTCAACAATATTTCGATCTCTTTGTTTGTGGGATTCCATGGATTGAACATTCCCTTCTATACCTTCATTATCTGCTTGTTTCTTCCACAGATCTCAATCTTTTATAGTTCATTATCTGCATGTTTCTTCTATACCTTCAATCTTGTATAGTTCCAGTCAGAAACGAAACCATTTGTTGGTTGGATCTCTCTTCCACTTCTTGGGCTAACCCAAGTTCATATCTCAACATGTTTCCAAAAAAACCATCTAAAAATATCGTCCCTCCTAGTAAACCAGAAAGAAATGTTGCGCACAGGGTGCACAACGCAGTCTCACCCAAGATAGCTTTATGGGTGATTGAAAACACCTTGAGTGGGGATCTGGGATTGTTTTATTTTTATTCTTTTGAATTAAAATTGTTAACTCTTTAAGTATTTCTAGGATTTATTCATCTTTACCCTCATGCATGCATTCTAATACATCTAATCAATCATTCATTCATAAAATAATCATCAACATAAGGTAAATATTCAATAACTATCACACATAACACATGTTTTGTTGTGGTTCACCCCCTCTTGGGGCTACGTCCACACATATTTGGATTCTCTGTTCTTCTATTTATTTTCTCTTCAAAATCTTGTGATGCATGCATTGCATCTCCATCATACAATCAAGATCAAGGAAATAATCCTTTATGAGGTGAACTAGATCACACCAGGCTCCTTAGCCTGTGATTTAACCCTCAAGGAATATATTATTCGAATCTTCTCCCAGACTTATTACAATAAAAAATATCCTCATATCAACTACTCAACCACCCAAAAACAAAAGCTACAACAACCACCCCCGACCTAGACCTCATAGGTTCTTATTTATACTATTTTTCATGCTTATACCCATTACAATCCTTATAAAAAACCCTAACCTATCCCGATTAGTCTTTTCTTCCTGCTTTCCACGTTTCTTTCCCTCTTGCATGTTGGTTTTCCTTCTTCTTATGCATGTTGTTTTCTTTCCACCTGTTGCGCGTGCTCCAAAATTAGGTCTTCCCTTCCAAATATAGCTCTTTCCTCAAAATAGGCCTCCGACCAACATACCTTAACCCAAGTCATAATGCAGGGATGATATTCAACCATAGATTAAAATTTTGCCTTATTCCACTCCTTAATATAATCCATATCCATATTCCTATCAAGGAAACTATCGACAACCACCCATTCTTCCAATTCCATTACATCATTGACCTTGTTTTTGGCCCCTAATTTCATGATTACAAACTCCTCTAGTTTCTTGATGCATTTTCATTCCTTAGGTCTCCTTTCTCCTTATATAGGAGGATGCCCTCAACTCCCTACTTCAAATGTAGTGGATCCACTCACGAGGATAAAATCAATTAATTTTCCAATAAATCCTTCCTATAGCTTAGCTACTAAAAAACAAAAACAATTGTAAAATGAAATATCAAACTCCTCATGGGAGGCCAAGGTTAGTTCATTAGTATTAGTACCATTTGAGGGGCGAGTAAAAGCTCCAGTCTCTTTGGTTTAGTGGAATGATAGGCCAAGACTTGTAGGATCATTTCCATTATGTTCCATAACTAGTGTAACTAAGGTATCTCTAATTCCCTTGGGGAAAACATCACTACAACCCTGCATCCTAACCTCCATCTTTGATTCCACCCTAGAATTGATATTGGAAAACTTGTGCTAGATCACTAAGGAAAATCAAAGTCTCCTCCTCTAATGACTACCCCCCCATAAGGTACCTCCTCCCTACACCCATGGGAGTTTTGTGCATATGGAGAATCAAGATCACCAAGATTGATTGGCCCTCTAGTGAGTCAACAAAGTAATCTATGATTTCCTCTTCTATTTTAAGCTTTAGTGTCATGTCATCCACCTTTTAGAACCATGAGATCCTTCGCTCATTATATAATGGAACCCTAGTATGCTCTAGTGGAAACCCTCATCCATTCGATGTGTCTTACTTTGGGATTTTGATGTGGAAATCTTGAGTGCTTGATAATAAAATAAAAATACCTCTATGGGAGTGATCAACCATAAAACTAATTATGCTAGTGTATTAAGGATCCAAGGTTATGAGGATGATCTTGGAAAACTAGACATGTGTCATTGTTTTGATTGATATAGCTAATTATGCATGTGACATGGTATTGAATCCCTAATTAATAGGGAGTTGTTCACATATTAAGTTTGGAGTGCTAATATGATGACTACCAATAAAAAAAATTTCTTGATCATACACATGTCACTCTTATCTATGCATCCAAAACTTCTCATGATTGACCTCCATCTAAGAAGAAAAAGAAGTGAACCTTTTTGTGAACTCTTTGAAAATATTCCACACCCTACCTCAACCTCTACCAATCCTCCATGCCCAATATATAGTCTCTTGTTTCACTTAGATCTCAAATCTCATGCATGCAACGTGCATGATCCTTTTTGAGATAAAACATTCAACCTTTCAAAAAGTAGTGGTGCAACATCAACAACATTTGCATATGCTAGCATAAACTCTATAAACCCACACCCAACCCCTCATCATTCCACCAATCCACCCCATTACACACCTATAACACCCCCATTTTTAATCCACATAAATGATTAATATAATTATGTAATTGTGAATTAGGCTATGGCCAAAGGCTAAGAAATGTAATATGTAAAGCATA